>JABASM010001223.1:0-15698 GCA_019776545.1 Brachystomella parvula | reverse complement strand
CCTACCAGCTTGACTTTGGGTTAACCCGATCCCACTTCCAAAGAAAACAGACGCTTTTCTGCTCTGCTATCCAAACCCTTCCATGTTCTATGCACCATCAGCAATTGTCCCACCTAACCACTACCACCACAGGCGCCATTGGCCTCTGGAAAAATTATACGTCGCTCCGGATAATGTGCTAAATTGAAAAAATCTAAATTCTAGCAAAAAAAACGTTCGGGGTCTCTTGCCCTTCCCTCTTCAGTTCATCTTCGTCGACGGACGCTTCAGAGAAAGCAATCCAGAAAAAATATTGCAGAACTTTCACTCCCGCCCAGAAAACAAAACTCCGCGAAAATTAAGCTTGCTCATTTTTTGGTATTTTTCTTCGTTCGCAAACTGCGAAGACTGCAATTCGCAATTATAATTTTGTTTTGTTTGAGCCTTCTAAAAATCAACTGCACCCTGCAATTCAAGAGGCTGCACCTCCTTGAATTCCTGTATAGATTTTGCGAGTATCTAGATTCGTATGATCAAAAACGAAATGGAAGAAGAAGTCCCCTACGGTTACTATCACTCTGAAGGAAACAATGGGACATCAAATTCTGGCAAGATAGAAGAACTGGAAAGACTGCTAAAAACTTTTCGTGCCGAATATGACGTGAAGATGAATATAATTCAGCAGATACTCACCACCCGACACGGTACGGTACACTCTAGGCTTTATTTCTCTAGAAACTATTGAAGATAGTAAGTTTTACTTTTGTCACAGAGGAATTCAAGGTACAGAAGAAGTTAATTGAACGAGAGGAGCTGCTCTATGAAACGCTGCTTGGACACTGGCACAATGCTCCCGTTTTGGCAGCCAATGGAATGGCTGTCAGTTTCACTCCCGATAACCTTACCTTTGGGGATAGTACTACTATGAATGAGTCCAGCAATTTCTACAACAGTTTCGATGGCGGTGATGCAGGTTGGGAGATGTTGGAAACAAAAGGTACATGGAAAGGTTTCTAGTACGTTTCGAGTTGAACACATCTCATAAATTTTATTCTGCAGAGCTACACAGGAAGAGCGGTCGGAGGAGTCGCTGGAGGAAGCGCGGAGCAAGTATGAGCTCGATTTTAGTAGTATATGAATTCGAGCCGTTTATTTTTACATTATTAAGAATTTCAGAGCGAAGAGGCTGAAAGTAAACAAGGCGAAGACTGGGCCGTAAATACAGAATTTGAGGCTGATACCCCTGATCCACAGAATGAAGAAGAGAATTCACAGGACGCTGAATACGGTAGGTCTAGGTACCATTGAACAGGCTGGATATTTACTCAATAACGGTATTGGTTCCTGTAGTTTCTAGCGATGTGAAGACTGGAACCTCTAGCGAAACGAAGACGGACAATAAACGGCTTAAATATGTAAAGGAACTTGATTTTGCTACGGAGCAAGGAGGAATCTGCTATATTCGAGACCAATCTGAATGGCGATGTAAGCAGAAATCCTTAGATGGTCTGAAGAGATACTACAGGTGCAAGTATGACGGTGCCTGCAAATCCAGGGTATATCTCGTACGCGGCAATGGTGGATCAGAAGGGGTCTCATTGTACCGGACTCTAGAACCGCACACGCATGCTGCAAAGCGACCGTTTGGCCTTCCAAAGCCAGTCAAACTACATATTGATGCCATTGTAGCGTCGGGCATAACCAAAACAAGTGAAGTCCTGAAAAATCTGAGTAAAGATGGCATAGCCGTACTACCACCATTCATACAAGTCCTTAACTATCTAAAGAGGAAACGAGAGAGAGATCGTAAACGAGGTAAGCGGCCAGACAAGCGGACATAGGAATAGTCGTGACAAGCGTTTCAAAATACCATTTTCTTTGTAGCCCAAGGAGTGGGCGACAAGCGTTTCAAAATCCAACCGTTGTAGCTCACCGAATAGCTCAATCTTCATGGGCTCGACTTCGGTGCTGCTCCTTCTTCACCGTCATCATACGGGGAAATGACTAAAGGAAACTGGTGCACCTGTCGAAACACTTTAACAGCAAGTTTAAAAATCTTTTTACGTAGCAAGCGTAAGTTTTAAATTATTCTATTATTCTAGTAGAGGAAGGAGTTCACCTCCTTTTTTGTTATTTCGCAAAGTTTCTTGTCATAACGTTCGTTTTCTACAAAAAAATTATTAGAAGATTAATTATATTACAGTGAAATCTGAAACAGTGAAACGTGGCTTTTCATGAAAAACTAGCTAAAGCTCGGTGGTTCAGGTTTTAATTTTTACATTCAAATCAGAAAAGTGTGATTTCATACAATGAGCTGTTCGGATTCATCTTGGTATTTTTGTAGGTTCAGGGCTGAGGCTGACGAATCATTCGTTTGAGCCTTTTCCTCAGCCGACGTCGGGCTAAGTTCTTCGTCTTGTATATCTTTGAAATCCCCCGGAGATCCGGCACCTATTTCAAGTCCAGTTCCGTCTTCTGTCAGATTGAATATAGCAGGAACATTGGCATGCCCACTGTCGACGGGATGAAGATCAAGGAATAGCAAGTCATGAGTTTGTAGCTGTACAGGGTGTGGTTGTGGAGGCATTGGCATTTCTTTGGATTTTTCATCCATTAAACATGGCAATGAAGTAGTTCCCCTATTTCCAGCATTAGAGTTTGTAGCTGTACAGGGTGTGGTTGTGGAGGCATTGGCATTTCTTTGGATTTTTCATCCATTAAACATGGCAATGAAGTAGTTCCCCTATTTCCAGCAATAGCTTCTGGATTGAGTCCGATGATCCTATACAGCTTGATAATGGGCAGGTAGATTTGTCCAGTTTCTGGGTTTACTCCCTTGATAAATGTTATGCTAAAGGGGGCTGAACGCACTTTACGAAATAACATGTCAATTTTCGGCCCGAAGTAGTGACGAACGAATACTCCATTAATTTCATCCACGATATCCCCGATTCCTATCAAGGGGTGCTGTAGAGAAGAAAAAATGGTTGCAAAATAAGTTTATTATTGTAATTGTATTTATTAGCTTACGATTTCAGCTGCACAACTATTTTCCAAAATTTCCACCACGAGGGGGAATCCAAGTGGAAATCTCGAGCGTCAGTCCTAATTTATCACAAGGAACCACTTCCGCTTTCACTGTGAGTGGGAGCTGCCATGACTCATCCAAAAATGAAGAATTTGAAAGGTCAAACGAGAAAGTATAGAAACTGAGCTGCTGAAGGAGGGATAGGAAAATCTGACAGAGGATCTCATGCCCAAGAATAGAATTCTGAAGGTCATAGTTGACGTGGAGGCTTCCGTCACTGAAATCTTCGTTTTTGAGATGAAGTTGAATAGGGACGAATAAGCAGCGTCTTTTCATACACGTTCGAATCAGCAGCCGAGTTTTTCCCACAGGCGTTTTTGTCTTAGTGTTAGCCAACACCTCATCGAAGGCTACTTTAAATACCAAAGGGATGATCCTAATAAATTAACAAATTTTTGAAAAAATTTACTTTCAAAAATGATTTATACTCTGGGTTATTTTTTTTTTAAGGGAGGAATGAACGGGATATTTAAATACCCTGGGAATGAAGCACTAACCTTTGATATTTTCGTACCAATTGGTAGAACCATTGAAAGGAATCAGTCTTCCATGGCATGAATCCATTTAGTTAACGTGGAGGCTTCCGTCACTGAAATCTTCGTTTTTGAGATGAAGTTGAATAGGGACGAATAAGCAGCGTCTTTTCAAACACGTTCGAATCAGCAGCCGAGTTTTTCCCACAGGCGTTTTTGTCTTAGTGTTAGCCAGCACCTCATCGAAGGCTAATTTAAATACCAAAGGGATGATCCTAATAAATTTAAAAAATTCTTGAAAAAATTTAGTTTCAAAAATGATTTATACTCTGGGTTATTTTTTTCAAGGGAGGAATGAAGCACTAACCTTTGATATTTTCGTACCAATTGGTAGAACCATTGAAAGGAATCAGTCTTCCATGGCATGAATCCATCATGCCGTATAAGACCTTTTGCGAAAATTCGCTCGAGGCAGCAGCAGAGGGAAATGACCTTCTCATCGTTGTCCGAGAATGGGCCGGTTGACCCTGATTGGACGAATGAGGAGATTTGAGCTGGAAAAAAATAAGAAAATTGTTATGAGTTGAGCTGGACTAAGGAAAAAATTTGGGAATTGTAAATTACCTTTCAGTTCTTTGATGAGCGGGTCATTTACGGTCATTTCGGTGCCCTGTAAAATAACAGGAAGGAAACCTCAGCTGTGATCTGTTTCTTCTTGCTGAACTAGGAATTTCACTCATGCTGAAAAAGTGAAAAAATCAATACTTCTCCAGTACATTGTGTTCCCATTCCCAGAGAATACTGGTATAGCTAGCTCCTGTTTTGCGGCCAATCTGGTCAACTGAGGCTGAAAATATCACTTTCAAGAAAATCATGCTGTGGTCAATTTTTTTTTGTGGTAATTTGCTTCCTGCAAAATTCGACGTCACAGTGGAATTTATTGAAATTGATACAGTAAAAATAAAAAAATTAAAAGTTTAAAAAGAAAATCCTCGATTTTGAAAAAATAAATGTTGAAAATAAGCGATGAGACCTGAAGCGCTTGCAGAAAAAATTCAGTCCGAATCAGAAGGTTGAACATGTTGGCGTCCACTACGACCCGACTTCCCACCACTGCTTCTTGACCTTTCTGGGGCAAGCCTCGGCATCTCTGGAGAATTATTGGCTTCATCAGGACTTCCCATGCCAAGTTCAGGCGGGCTCGCGTCAACATCCGAATTTTGTGAACCACCACCACGACGCGCTGGGTGGCTATGACCAGAAAAGTTCCCGTCATCATCCTCCATTTCATCTTCGTCTCGAACCCTTGGAAGCATCTTACTCTTGTCTGCCCAGGAACACTCACAATTTGGACACGTTGAAACATTGCTGACGTATTTCATGTAACAGGGACGGTGAATGACCATGCGACACTGAGGGCAGAGATAACCCTAAAAAAGCAAGTCAAGCCCAGAATTAGGAAATGCAGTACCCGTGGCTTTAGTATACCACATTATAATGTCTCGACTTCTTACATGGAGCATAAAGAACTTGCATAAATTGCACTTGACAATTACATCGGAGTAGCAGTCACGGAGTAATGGCTCCAGCTCACGGATCGCTCTTACACCCAAAGTTATATTAAAATCATCATCCTGAAACCAATGGAAGAAGGAAATAAATTAGGACTGTTTTTGATTGGTGGATAAGCTTTCAGCCATTACCGCTAACGGAAACTTGGTTAAGTAATTCATCTTAACCATTTTCAGAATAAAATTCTCTGCGTGCTCCAAGTTTCCACGCACATCTACTTCATTGGCAAGATTAATGCACTCAGTAAATGGTACCGAGAAATTGGAGTACTTCCGAAGTGCCTAAAACACACCAGAGGATAAAGTTTCCACGATAAACACGCGTGAAAGGTCAAGGAGCTTACCGTATCAATGATTTTTTGAAGTAGCCCAACTTCAAATTGCGAAAACAGAGTCTGAAGTCTAAAAAAAGAAAGCAAATGTGTATTACAGTGATTAACTCTAAGGGTCATCGTAGGGTCTCACTTACTTCATTATTGGTTTCTCAACAGTAACAAGGAATATGTAGTACTTCTTTCCAGTAAACTCACAAGCTACAGAACGAATCGCCATGTCAAAGGGTTTTATTTTGTCGTTTATGTCACGGACTATCTTCTGCACATACGGCATGGTCGTCCTAAAAGTAACACGAATAGAAATATACGTTTTTCAATACAAATCCCTTAATTCAGACTCTGTAACCCCACTGACCTCTCCTCTGATGCAATATTTAAGTGCGCACAGGCCCCCCTGAACAAACTCTTGACTCCTTTGGCATTGAGTTGACCGGCTGACATCATTCCTTGAAGAACGAGCCTGTGCATGTCACCGTACCCGTCGTCCATTGCTCCTCCGCTTACCATTCAATTTGCTATTCAAGTCTTTTCACTACAAACGCTGCTGGTCACTCTCTGTTCTGTGCTGCTGATTGCTGAAAATCCTTCGCTTTTCTCTGCTTTTGATTTTTGTGAACAAACAACAGTGAGATGAGAGTCGGATTTCGAGAGAGAAACCCAGCCAAGCTCAAAAAAGGAGGGGAAGAGGGCAGGGCCTCAGTGTGAGCCACGCTTAAAAGGGAAGGGATTGGGGTCATGAGCAATTTTTTAGTCGAATTTACGTTTATTCTACTCAAAACCTCACCTCAGACCTCATTTGGAGCAATATTTAATTTTTGCAGAGGCCAATAATGGGAGCTAAAACTAATCCTCATTTTTGGTCTGGTATTTTGCATTTTCTTCTGCTGGAGCTTTTACTCGTTTGGCAGGGCGAAAGAGGGAAGGGAGAGGGGTCATGAACAATTTTTTAGCCGCGTTTAGGTTTATTTAATTCATCACACCATATAATTATTTTTCCGGAACCTAATGGCGCTTGTGGTGGGAAAGGTTGGGCGGGGCCGCCGTTTTGTATAAATGTGGGGCATATATAGTAGTTGAAATGTGGATAAAAGAGGTCAAAGATGCGTCTGCTTTTTTCTGAACGCTCAGGGGTCGTGAGCGATGTTTTAGTCAAATTTAGTGTTCGACTCTGCACCCCATTTGGAGCATAACATTTAATTTTTCCAGAGGCCAATGGCGTCTGTGGAGGGAGCGCTTAGGTGGGACAGTTGGTACTTGATGCATGGATGTGAAACGTGGATAAGAGAGAAAAGAAGCGTCTTTTTTCTCTGTGGATGATGAGGATGATGGTCCAGTCCAGCTACAGTGCAGAGAACAGCTTCAGCTCTCCTACCCACATTTCACTTCCATGCACCAAGCCTCCATTGTCCCACCTAAGCGCTCCCACCACCGGCCCCACTGAATTCTGGAAGAATTATAATATGTGGTTCTGGATGATGTCCTGAGTAGTTGAATGAACCCAAGCTCGACTAAAAAATCGCACATGTCCCCAATCCCTTCTCTCTCTGGTATATTTCAGCTTGGAATTCCAGTTAACGTTTGGTCTCGAGACATTTTCAGATTTGGCGTTGTCCACTGAGCTATCCCGATTTCTGGCAGCGCATCAACGTGCATACAGCATCCCCTTTTGAATGTTAGCAACTGCTAAGGTCCTTAATAACTCCACCTGTCCCTAATGTAATACTCGCCCTGTATACTACTTTCACGACGTTTGAGTCTGCTTCGCTATTCAGAAAATTCTACCTGATGATACTAATTGCTTCCTCCGGTTTCCGAAAGCGTTGCAGGCTGATGATCGAATCCAACATGGCCAAGGTCCCAAGGCTGCTGGATTTGGCATGGTAGGCACGGAAAGCGTAAAGATGACTTCAGCTCCTAGGCACGCCAATCTGAATCTTCTCGTCACTACTGTTATAAGTAATTAAAACTGAAAGTAAAAGAAAGTGGTTCGGTTTTGAGGACTGATGGGATGCTATACTTGCATGGGAGCGAAAAGAATGCCAGGCAGAATTGCGTAACGCAAAGGAAGGAGAAAGTTTGGTTTCTCTTTTAATGGCCGCCCACCCATAAAATCGTCCACAGTCCATAACAATTAGAATTATTAGTTTTATGAGTTTTATTTTTCTTGCGATGGGAGCTTAAAATTTGTTTCCACGAAACTCGAAGCCTTCAGGAAATTTGATTCCTCAGAATTTATTAGCATCTGATTCCTGGTTGATTGAAAGGCTATTGGCCCTAGGATCCTTGAAAAACCCACGGTGTACCGTTGCCACACTCATAGCAGATTTAAGGGCAGTGGCTGTTGTAGGACTCGTCATCATGGTCAATGGGAGGGGTGCAGTGGCCTGTGAGCCACTCACTCGGCGACCAATGGAGAGAGAGGTTGCTGTCCCACGTCGACCGGAGACCGAATTTCCCACCGAGGTCAGCGTGGTCTGAAAAAAAAAATAATGAAGAGAAATGAGGATTATTTTCCTATTTCATAAATTCTTGGAGAGCCTCTGCCATGTTTTCAGACTCATTAATTTCTCACAGATGAGTGAAAAAGTCCTTGTGACGATGGGTTATGGAGGATAGTATGTATAGTATGATTAGGTCCGAAGATATTTTTGGAGTTAGCTTAAGTAGGAGAAAGGATGGAGAGAAAGTCGGGGAGTTTAAGAAGTGTTGATGCTCTTACCCTACGAGTGGCTCTGTAGAAAAAAGAAAGTGAGGCAGAAGACTCATCCAGTCGTCCTCGACGAAACCGCTTGCTAATCCCCACTGTGAGCTTAGACATCTGAAAGCATGGAAATTAATTAGCTTTCTATTTCTGACTATTTTTCAAAAATAATATAATTAATTTCTAATAAATTTTAGTAAATCAGATTGAAATTCAGGCTCTTACTCTCTGTTTGAAGAGCTTCGTTGTTAGCGTATAGAGAATAGGGTTGAGCGCCGAGTTCACTGGTAGGACGAATATTGCCAGCCACCCATAAAAAGTTGCTGGAATTGAGACCCCTGAAAAAATTTTATCGTTAGAGGATTCAGAGTAAAATTGGGAATGTGAAGCTGATTTTTATTTTTAAAAAGAGCTGAATACGCACCAGACATTGCAAATATTTTTGAGAAAATGACAGGAGCCCAGCATGCAAAATCCGTGACGACGACGAGACCGAATCTCATGGCCAGTACTCCGTCCTGCTTCTGTTGATTTGTTCTAAGAGTTGTGGAAGAGCTCTGTATTATTCGGAGCATCTTCCAGTAGGCATAGCATATGAAAGTGAAAGCAACGGTGTTGAGAATTACAAAGAGGACAAAAGAATATTCCCAACCCTTGTCAAAGGGGTTGTGGATTTGGAGGGGGAGGCAGAGGCCGTTACTCGTGTAAAACTCCGACCCAAAATAGAATTCCACTTTCTCCCAAAACGGGATTAGGCAGAGGAGGAGTGAAAGTAGCCAGAGGACGACAATAATCCCAATGGCAACTGGGCAGAGAGAGTACCGCTCAGCAAATGGTGAGACAATGGAGTAGTAGCGGTCCAGCGTAATCAGAGTTAAGATTAAGACGGAGGCTTCTGAACTCAGGGTACAGAGCATTCCTGCAAAAACAAGAATTCAGAAAAAAAAATTTAATTTTCTGAATTGTTTGAAAAAACTTTTTTCTGAAAATGATATAAGGGAAGCCAGGAGCCAAAGAAGATCCTCCGATGAATTTCAATGAAAGTCGGAGGGATTGTAAGTACTCACCAGTACCTCTAACTTTGGGGGACGAAAGTGGGGCACTGACCCTGAGTGACCTTTACAGGTCACCAAAGGTCAGTAATTTGACTTCATTGATCCGGACAAGTAATACGTCAGTTGAAAGGGGCTCCCCTAATTCTAATATATTGCATTTGGCGCTTTTGGCCTGATACGTTAGCCGCCAAAGGTCATTAAATATTCCGCATAGATGCGACCTCTAATGGCCATGTTTTGATCGAAAGAGTCAAGTAAGGTATAGTTTTGGAATCAGGAGACCAAGTCTTTTTGACTGATGTATTGCCTGTTCATGACCTTCAGTGACCTCCAAAGGTCACAAAAGGCGAATGCCCCGCCCTCCAGCACCAAATTTGGGGGTATGGGTCTGGGCTAGCTGGCAGCAAAATTTGATTGAAATCCATCGCAGGATCTTATTTTAGCTCCTCACTTCCCTCCTCCTTTAGAAACTTGTAAATATACAGGGACAGCTAAAAAACACGAGCAGCGGGAAAAATGGCTACAGCTTAAACAAACCTGAAACCTTGCAAACAAGTGAATGACGCCATGAGTACTGATGTGCCAAGAAATCTCCGCGGAACTTGACATCGTGAACAGCAATGGCTAGAAGATAAGATTCCCATGAGCAAATCCGCAAGGCCCAAGTTTTTAATATAGAATGAATGGATTTTGTTCTTTTCTCGAAATATCAAACGGCTCGCGATCACGAATCCATTCCCAAGTACTCCAAGAAGAGCCATTATCCAGACACTGGAATTTAAGAAGAAAGAATTTGAGGAGCCCAAGCACCATAGGAAGCGTCTTGGTTAATATTGCCAGTACTAAACAGCGTTTATTGCTCATATTTAATCTGGAAGGGCGCTTTTGAGATCGCTAGAGGAAGAATTGTGGGAATTCCTATGTTGTAAATGTCTAATTCTGGATAACGGGATCAGAAATCTCTCCAAGAATATCCAAAATCAGCAAAAATTTGATGATTCAATCTTATTTCTCCTTCATTTTGAAAAGAAGGGTCCGATTTCGAGGTTTGATATTTTTAAAGTGGAGAAAGTGCGTCATTGGGGTTTTGGGGGAAATAAATGGATGTATCCACCTCATAATTTGTTAGAGGATTCAAATGTTTTCGGGCCGCGTGTGGGACCCCGATGCTTTTGGCCCAGTGTCAGGAAGGAAGGAGAGGAAAAGCACTTTGTTAGACAGGAGACACTCGTGAAGTTTATGGAGATGCCTCCAATTCCAACCTGTCGTTCTTTTCCCTATGATTTTATTTCGACTGAGCCAGCAGGGTGGATCTCATTCTCACCCAGCCTATTCAACCCTCTTCAGGAGAATTTCTACAGTGTAGCTCACTTACCAAGTTCGAAGTAAAATATTATCGAGTAAATTCTCGACTGATGAGATCCCGTCCCCTTTCGGCTCACAGTTTCGCACATGTGGTGCCCACCAGCACATCCAAAATTGATCAAAGTATCTGTTCAAGAATGAGAGAGGCATCAGTTGGGAGAGCACGGGAGGTAGGCTATATGGCTTAATCAAAAAACAGTTGGGGTGTCTTTAATGGGAGAGAAAGTAGAGAAAGCAAAAATGGCAGAAGAATCACGTCCTACACCGCTCCGCGATTTAGAAAAAAAAAGCCGACAAAAAATATTGAAAACCAGATTAAGCATGTGGTAAACAATCGTTTTTTCTGTTTTCCGACATTTTGCCCTTTGTGGGATTTACTTTCTCTCGTCTCTATTTCAGCCTTTCAAAATTATACATTTTTTCATCCCTTCATCAACCTGGCAGAAAAAAACCCAATTACAGAAATGCTAGGGATTAAGCTCGGCAGGAGTGAAAAGAAAAAATTCCTGCAATTCCGGGAAACATCTAACACCTGAACCAAGCGGGTTAAGAGTAAAAATTTTATTCAATTTCTTATTTCCTTTATGTTTTTCTTTTAATAAAATCGAATCCGAGGAAAATCAAGGAAGTGAAAGAAAAGTGAAAGTTTTTTACTTTTACTTTCTTGGGATGATTTACTGAAGCATTTCCCTAAGCATTTTTTATCCTACAATTTTTATCTTTCTAATTTCATTAGTAAGATCATTCGTTTCCTTTTAAATCTAACAAAGGAAGAAGCAGAGTTCAAAGGTAGATTACTCTGTCCTACTTACTTTCTCTTCCTGTTTTTTAAAAATGAATCCTAGGATGTGAACGAGAGGAGAAAGCATCTGTACTACGGAATTTCCTTTAATTTTTTTGTCATCCCCTTCGAATCCTAAACCCCTGTGAGAAAAAAAGTAAAGCAGAAAAATTGAGAGAGAAAGCAACACGGATGACTCGAATTTATCTCTCTCTCCTCTCCGTGTTTATAGTAATGGATGTATTATATTATAAGGAAAGATTTAGATGTTAGATCGAGCATAATAAATTACTCTATAGTTTATAGATGGGAGTGGATTCAGCAGAGGCTTACAGTTTCTATAGGGAAAAGGTACAGGACTGGATGGCTTAGTCGGATACTTACATATGTTGGAGTTTCGTAAGATTTTGGAAGATGAGTCTCGGCTCCTCTAACTCACCGAATCGATTCCTCTCCAAATTCCTGTAATTTACAGACTATAAGAACAATGTGAAAAGTCATAATGCCAAGAAAAGTGAAAGGCTGACTCTAGGCCCCCACCACTACGACCGCAATGAAAAAATGAGTCTTTGTGAAATTAATTTAAGGGTTTGGCTGATCTGCTTGATTAATCTTTTAAATGAATTTTTATCCAAACTAATCTTTGCAGTTAAAAAACTTTGGAAAAGGTTGCGCTCTTTTAAAATGAGGGGAAATAAAATTTATACAAATACTGAAAGAATTTTCAAAAAAAAAACACTTAATAAAAAATACCATATTTCCTGGTGTATAAATATAAGTCTCTTTTTTGTATAAGAAACATCCACACAGCTCAACTTATCCACCGAAAACCTTATAAAAGCCGGCGCTTTGTACTGAAGAGAATACGGTTATTAAATCCGTAAATTTTATAATTTATGTTGGTTAGATACGAAAAAAAATACTATTTTAAGCAATAAGCGCTAACATTTGAACTTGTAAAAATTTTTTCTTATGTACAGTTGGAAAAATGAGCTTACAGGGATTCCAAGTTTTCCAAGCTGCTGAATGCTAGCGGATGAATCTCACTTATGTGATTCCCATTGAGATTTCTGAGAAGAAAAAAAAAGAANTTTTCTTATGTACAGTTGGAAAAATGAGCTTACAGGGATTCCAAGTTTTCCAAGCTGCTGAATGCTAGCGGATGAATCTCACTTATGTGATTCCCATTGAGATTTCTGAGAAGAAAAAAAAAGAAACGTTACTTGAATTGAGAAGCAGATGGACAATGTCCAGAGGGGCAGGTGGTGGTTAAGGGATGCTTTTTCCGCTGCGGTGCGTCGAAGATGAATGGAATACTTTGGGAGATAGCTAAGTTAAAGACAGGGTTTGATTTTCATTCACTTCTTGGAAAAGAAAGTTTTAATGCGTAGGAACAGAGAGCCTTTGAGTTGATAAGGATTAACTTCAGATTTATCTACCTATGCCTTCCCTTTCCTCCCCAGCTAATGCTAATGGAAGGAGTCTGGAATTCAATTAAGGGTGAAGAATTGTAGGTATGGCTGAAAGTGAAAGTCATTTCACTCTTCAGCGGAAGTCATCCCCATGTCTAACATGCCTAATGACACCAGAGATTTCTTTTTACGACTTCAGCCAATCTTTGAGAGGATCCTCTCATTATGGAACCAGTATACGCTTGTACACTCCCGGTGAAAGTGAAAATGAGCTGTTGGTCGGATATTGAATTTCGTAAGAATTTCGAGGGCGGCCTCTTTTTTTTTCACCGGAAATTAAGAGCTCATAAAACTGAGGTCTTTCATTTCTAATTGTAAACTCTTGGCACATAGAGAAAAGCAGTGGGGCAGAAGCTGATACAGCAAAACTTTCTCTTTTCATTCCATGTGAAAGCAACCATGTGGGAAAAATGGTGATTCCTTTTGTTGGCTTTCTGTAAAATGAAGAAGGATTTAAGTATTTTGGTTTCGAGTTACAATAAAAGTTGTTCGGCAGAATGGAAATGACAAGAGGAGAAAGCAGATACGTCTTTCATTGCTTTCTCTTCAGAATTTGATACTTCAGTCAAAATAATTCACTCTTCACATATTTACAGGAAAGATTGTGTTCCTATTGTTCACAATCACAATGTCAAAATCTTAAATGCTTGGCTTAAGATTTAACAAGGGAAAATTCAATACCCGGAATGCGGAGACATGCTCCCGACGCGTCTCACTCAGTTTTATATTCTGCTTAATTTTTATCCTTTTCGCACAATCCTTAAGCAAAAATTGTTAGGACCAAAGACTGCTAGGATTTCTACGGCAGGAGGGCATCGTTAAAAAGGTCAAACTAAGCATGATGTATCCCAATAATTGAATCTCAGCGATTCAATTTCACATTTAGGATATTCGTACATTTGAGATTTTCTTGTTTCGAATTTTCTTTCCGATTTCATATGGAACCGTTAAATTTTACATACTGCTGCCGAGAGCGGCCGATTATTGCGGATTGCAAAACACAGATAGGAAATAGAGCAACAGAGAGTTGAGGAAATAGTGACAGAGAAACTTATTGCTGATCAACCATCTTAAATCACTTTCTTCTGGGATAATGGAAAAAAATTCTCTCCTTGTTACTTGGTTGACATTAATCATTCTAAAAAAGATGGACCGGAATTTTCCCATTGGGCTGACCAAGATCCTACAAATCACCACCAGTTCTATGTATCAAGTAATATCTTTTTTTTCGACGCCAATTTTTTTTTTCGAAAGCAAGAAGAGTAGACAGATTGATGAATGTGGAGAAAGTAAGAGAAAGCTGTAGTAAACAGAAGTGTTATTTTTAGTTGAGATAAAAAAAATTTGAACTCACAGATTGACAAGTGAGGTCAGATTTGCAAAAAGTTTCATTGTCGATTTTCTTAAGAGAGTTGAATGAAAGGTACCTGAAAGCAGAGAGTTTAATTAAAAATTAGATCCTTTTTTTCGATTTCTCATGGCAGAATAATTCCAAGAAAAAATTATATTTTCATCTGTTCACTTTCTTATTTCGACTAGGGCTTGGATAATCAAAGCGTGACTTACAATTGGCGCAGTGAAGTCAAATGTTCAAAGGAACATCTGCCTAGAGATTCAATTTCATTTTTTCCAAGGTTGAGCAACTCCAGATTCTCCAATCCGCTGAAATGATTTTTCACTCCTGCCTTAATTCTATTCCCACTAAGTTGCCTAGTAGGAAAAAGGTAGAAAATTCTTAAGTTCAGGGACTGGGTTAATAGAAATAAATAATTAGTATTGAGAAACGACCTCTGCTGAGACCGATTTCAAATAAATTACACGGAGGGTTGAACTCTCAAAACTTTTAAAGAAGAGAAATAGAGGAAACTTTCACACTAAGAGAAAGTGATTCCCTTTCTTATGGAATTGGTAAAGTTTCTGATGAAATGGATGTAAAACTTGCAAAGTGTAAAAAATGAGTTCAAATACGAAGCATATGCACGTGTTCGGACTTTGCATATTGTTGGATTCTACAGCCTTAGGATTGAAGTATTGAGAGCTGGACGTATTTTTGGGCAGCAGCCTTAACCGTTTATTTTTTCCAGGAAGCAAAAGAAACGCACGTCTTTCCAAACTTTTCAAAACTTCACTCGACGCAGTTTTGGGTTTTTCAGACCTCTCGTACTTAATCTTTTCGAAAAATCCTTATGAGATTTAAGATGCAAAATTTAGATTTTCTAAAGCTGTTCATAAATTGAAAATTTTTTATTTTCGCATGGATCGAAATAATTATTACTCTCATATAAAGGTGCGATGACTGGTGAAGCCGTGATCATAAATGGGTATGTCTACGTGTAGATGATTTTCAAAATATTTTAAAAAGTTCAAAATTTCTTAATTTCGAAATTGTTTTTTTTTAAAACTTCCCTTGCTCTCACGCGCGTCAAGCTAGTTGTTTGCTGAGAAATAAAATATTTCTGTAAGTTGTATTGTGCAAAAATGTCGTTTCTTGTTTCCCGAAAAATGAAAAATCAACTTTTGTTTCGACGATTATTCCCCACTAAAAATTTCCGCTTTTACATGATAAACTATGCATCATGATGGTGACACGTGGAAATCCCCCAAAGAAAATCCCTAATGTGAAAATCGGCTGACTTTTACTTATCCTTCAAGTTTTTTGAGGAGTGAGGAGGCAGTGAAGAGGGAATGAGGAGTGAGTGAGGAGTGATTAAGGAGGTGAGGAGGAGTGGTTGAGGAGGTGAGGAGGAGTAAGTGAGGATGAGGAGGTTATGAGTGAATGAGGAGGCCAGGCGGATAACATTTACCAAGAATAGAAATCCTTGCAACTAATTGGATATATCTAGCTTTCTTCTTTTGATGAAGCAAAAACCTCGAGTCT
>JABASM010001222.1:0-15699 GCA_019776545.1 Brachystomella parvula | reverse complement strand
CATCCAGGAAAACATGCAAAAGAAATATGTCAAGTGCAACATGGATCTCTTGCTTCAGGCTCAGCTGGTCATCAGTCATGATGAAGAGACTCATGGGATCCTGGTCATGTTCTTGGATCTGAAGAAAACGGCCCTTTTCCTCTACTCGGAACTGGTTGAAAAAGTACCGCCTACAATTTCTTCTTTGGATTCTTTTCTCATACATGCTTACCAATTCAAGGAAGATTTCTGGAAAATGAGTGGACCACTGAAGCTTTTAAAAAGTCAGGGTGAGTTTCTCATTGACATTTATTCCAAAGTTTTCAAGTTTTTAGGATTTTTTCTGTCCCGCATTTTTTGGCTAGTCTAATTTTTTGTTATTTTTTCTTTTATTTTCAGGAACTTTTTCAAATCAAGTGGATTTTATACCAGAAGTCCCAAGCAACTCGTTGGAAACTCCCGACTTTTCTGACAAAGTCAAGGGGTTCGATGAAGGGGCAGCAGCGTTTCAATGGCTTGACAAGACTTTGGGTCCAGCGGGAAAGAACGAAGTCTACTCTCTGGAAGAAATTTCATCGGAGCCCACCGAGTTTTCACAAGATTCGACACCATCCATCTCCATGGAAGCTGCAGAAGCTCTTTTGCAAAATGGGGCTCGCTATGAAAAGATGTGGAGCGTTAGCATTCAGAAAAAAGTTCCAGAGTTGACTCCTTTGAAAAATGTTCAAATACACTCCCCCCAAAAGTTTGAGCTCGGTCCTCCGCCACTCAAGGTTCCTCGTCATGACGCTCCGAGTTTTCAGGCTTCCGTTGCGCCAAAATCTCGAGGTAAGGACATGAAACTTGCAAGAGAAGTCTATGATCAAGACAAGGAAAATTCAAAATTGTCGGAGGATGACTGGGATTTCCTGTATTCATATTACTCTCCAAATCCCCCAGTAAAAGAATTTTGAGTAAAAAAAGCCTTTGCAAAAAACATGCGGGTATAAAACAGAATACGGGTATTAAAAACATTTAATAATTTTTAAAGCTGTTGGAAATTATAGAAGAAAAAATACATAAACAGCGTAGATTTTTCTCATTCTAGTTAAAAGTTTTTGGAATTTAAAATTAAAAAATTGCTACTGAATATAGAGTTCAAAATTTAAAAAGGAAAAAATAATTCTAGTCGTTTATGGAAACACTGTTACAGATTAAGTACAGATTCTAGTCTTTTATGCCAGGTGATTTGAATTTAAATTTTCATAGAGAAATATTTTATAGAAATAGGGTTCAGATGCTTTTAAAAAAACTTAGGTGTAAATAATTGAGTAAAGGAAATAAATGACAACTGAAAAAACCAAAAGTAAAACTCCAAATCCTTTGAATTTTGCTCCAGTAGCCGAAGCATAGGGAAGTTCAAGCGGCTTTGATGAAGCAGGTTTGTAAGCCTTGAAGCTCGAAATCTCGTAAGGAATGATACGCCGTCGTCGGGTTAGTAAATTGCAGATCCGCACAAAATCCCTGACTGGATTTTTTTCCAAAAGCTCTCCGAACCCTTTTCCTCCTTTTTCCATGTGTCTCTCTAGCAGGACATATTGATTGCAAAAATTTCTCAAGATGTGAATGATGTTGGTCGAGTTGTCGGGGGCGTGAATCGCAGTAGGCACTCCATCCAAGTACACGGTTCCTGGAAAAAAATAGGCATGAAAAAAGTTTAAAATATTTTTTCAGCTTGGAATTTTTGATTTCTTTTGCTAGATTTTCTTACCATTTTCAACTCGAAAGTAGGGCATATTAGCAAACGTAAAGTTGAACCGGGGTTTCTCTCCTCGACTCTTGGTATGATAAACTTTGGTTTCATCCGTATCGTTGATGGGAGGAGTCGCAGTTTCCAAAACGGCCAAAGTTTCTGCAAAAAAAAAAATTGAATAAATTCAAATCCAAATACAAAATAAAATCTGAAAAACTATAACTTGCCGTTGATTGGTTCAGCAGCAGCTTTTTTGTCCGCGGAACTTGCTCCTGTAATCATGATTCCATCAGCAGAGCTACTTACGGCCTTGATCATAAGAGGAGCTTTAGTTGTTTGAAGAGTTTCTCAAAAAGAAAAAAAAAATACGAAATAAGGGCTTAGACAAACAGAAAAATTAACAGGTTTCACCGAGCTTTCGATTTTTAAACTTGTTCTTAGAAAAATAGGAGCTTACCCTGATGAATTTTAGAATTTTTTTCCGTGAAATCCGAGTTGGGTTGCACAATTTCTAAAGAATGATTCAAAAAAATTAATTTTTTCAGTATTAGAAATTGCGGACTTGGAGTTTTACCTTTCTCGGGCTTAGCAGTAGGCTTTCCTTCTGACAAACTCGGAAGCAAAAAATCCTGCCATCTGCCCTCAGTTGTAATTCCGCTGCTCGACTTTGGTATTTCCTTGGGTTGCATAATTTCTAGAAATCAAAACCAAAAGCTCTGATTATTTTCATTATTAAAAATTGCACCCTCAGCCTTCAGAAAAAATTTTACGATGACTGCTTTTTAGTAAAAATGATGCCTTCCCTAATAAAAAGAAATGAAACCTGCCCAAAGTTTGCAAAGAAACCTGCCCAAAGTTTGCAAAGAAACCTGCCCAACTTATAAGAGATACCTGCCGAGATTCCTAGCTAATTTTCCAAGGCATGTTTGGCTCCTTTTAAGATTATAATTTAGAATTTAGATAAAAATCGTACTCACCTGGGCCTTTTACGGCTGGAGTCGAGGTAGGCTGGGTATCAGGAATGACCAACTTTTTGCAACTTTCCATGTTGTAGACTCTCCTAACCCTGAATTCCGCCAAATTCTTGCCGGTGCAGAGGAATCCAGTTGAAGTTTTTATGAATTTACAATTTTTAGCAACGCATTCTGAGCATTTAGAAATACTCTCACAGTCACAGCTCACTTGAGCTACCAACAAAGAAAGACAAAGAAAAATCTGAATGAAGCCCATTGTTTTAGGATTCAATTTCTTGTGGACTAATTGAACTTCAAACTTAAAATGAAGCCAAGAAAGATTATCCCGGGACTTATGTATAACTTGATTCTGGGTGGTTCATGACTAATTGTCATCGCTGGAAATCTACGCACTTTTTTAACATGTAAACAATCCTTGAGAGATTTCTAGAAACTAGCTTTAGACACGCAGCATAAAAGGTCAAAGTGTTAAGTAGGAGACATTTATTTTTACGGCATTGAAATTCCGATCCCTTTTTCCATTCATTGACGTTTTCGATTTCTATAATCTGATTTATTTCTACTGACAGGGCTTGGGTGTTGATAGGGAACACAAACTGGGATTTCATTCCTTCTCTCTTGATCTTTTACAGCTTACATAACCAAGGGTTATTATGCTTTAATAAAGTGTGAGACAGCAAAAAATGCGTAGGGGACAAAAAATACGGAAGGGATTTTCTTTCTGTGTATTAAACAGAATCATTTATCATTTGACACTTGAAAAGAGTAGGGTGACTCAGCCACGCACTCACTGACTTCCTTTGTCTAAGAATAAAGCCAAAAAGTGGAAATGGGTAAGTTTGAAATTTTTTAATCCCAAATGGAAACCTCAAATAAGAAAGAAATAACTTTTTTTGAATTTATAGCGTGCACTCAAGCGTCAAGCTGCAAAGCCTGCATTTCTATGCCGTGCGACTGGATCAAGTTTTTTAATTTGACCGAGATCTGTGTCAAAACCGGGGAAATTGTGGCTGGGATGGTGGAAGGTATCATTGGACCCGGAGACTTTGATGATTGCCCAAAAACGCCGAAAACGGAGGGGAGCTCCGGTTGGATGCTTGCTTTTCTATTCATTTTTGGTAAGAATTCAAGAAAATAATATTCAAATGCAGATATAACAGAAAAACTAATTTTTCCCTATTCTGTTTTGCCTAGGGATTTGCACTTTGGCTTCTGGTTTCTACTTTGGGAAAAAAATCGTAGTCGCTAGGAGACAGGGACGTAATTTTCCCCGAAGACAGAGGTACGGATCTGAAACAGAGAATGCAGTTTTGCTTACTCATTTTTAATTTACAAAACTGACAGCACCACATGACATTGATTTTTCGGAAAAATAAAACAGAGCATTGAAATTGAAAACAAAAATATACACGAAATGATTCCTCAACAGAAAAGTCTTAAATAAAAGCACTTGGTCCAAAAATTATTTTTTCTTGTGTGAAGACGCGTGGCGTTTCCGGTTCCCACGAGTTCCGAATTCCTTTCCACATTCTGGGCATGGATATTTGATTTTGAAGTGAACGGCGTTCGTGTGTTTCAGTAGATCAGAATTGGAGAAAAACTTTTTCGAGCAATTTGTGCACTGGAATCGTCGGATTTTGAGATGAGTCCGGCTTATGTGGTCGTCTAAATGAGATCCTTTGATAAAAGTAGAGGTGCACTCAATGCACTGGAACGGACGCCTAGCTGTAGAGAGTGGATCTTTTGACTCCTTTTTTTCTATCAAAGGCTCTCGTGATGTTGGAGGTATGACTGGAGGGGTTGAATTCTGAGTCTTCGGTTCAAGCGTACTGATAACAGGGTCTGCATGACATTCTGACTCAACGACCACGGCGAAATCGGTCTGAATCCCGACTGACGACGATGGTACCGGCTCATCGGACTGCGTGGATACGGACGTGAGGTCTGGAATAGGATTCTGGCTGTGCACTGACTTAGTCAAGGGTCTATCAGTTTGCGTAGTGGCAGAGAGGACTTGAGTGGAGCGCTTCTCATGAACTTGGCTGGAGCAGTGGCTTGAATCTAAAAAAGAAAAAAAATTTAGCACGATAATTTTGATTTAATTGCTTGAATGAGATTGTACCATAAAACTGAAAGGATTGACACTTTTGCAGCGTCGCCTGGTCAGTAACAGCGATGATTTTCCCCCTGAGAGCAAAGTAGGCAAGAAGTGTACGAAACCTGGGAATTTCATTCCAATCATCCGGAAACTTGCGTGACCCAGCGGAAACAATTGATGCAATTTTACAGATGATCGCTCCACAATCAAAAATGTTTCTTTGTAATGGCAACTAGAAAGGTGAAACATAAAAAAAGAGTCAGAAATAATCATAAACTCATTTTTAGCCTTATTTTACCTTGGAATTTATCACCTTCGTCACTTTCAAAGGCTTGGCAGACGGCGACTCTAGGGATCTGACGTAGTTGTAGTAATTCAGAATCACCTACGAAGAACAAAATATTAAATTAGACATAAATATTACGGCATACCGCTGTTATGAATAAACAATGTGCTACTAATCCACTTACTTGGAAATGCTTATCCTCCACGAACGATTTGAACGAGTCAAACGCTTCAAGCCTTAATTTCCCTTCTGAAATCTTTGCTAGATCCGAAACGATAAGAATGAAATGATGCCCTTCATTAGCGTCCACATTGATAGGAAACAGCCCAAAACGATAGTTGAAATCGTGAACCTGTAGAAACAAAGAAATGTGAATTAGGTTTAGCGTATAAGAAACAAACCTTTTAACATTCTTACCACAGGCCCGTAAAAAGCAAGTCTTTCGAAAGCAGTCTCAAAAGTATCAATTGGGCCCAGTTGTTCCACCTTGTGTGTATCAACACCTTCCACACATCCAAAAATGTCGTATGCCCCGACAAGAAAGCTTCTAATGATGTCTAGTCTAAATTTGTCATTGTATTTCTGCAGCAGATGATGGTAAAAATTGATATGCTGCGAAAAAGAAAAAATTTTACAATCCTAGAAACTTTAATCCCACTAATATTTTGCAAACCTCGTCCGAAAAGCACCTCCCGCGACGAAAGTCAAGAAACCGTTCGCTGTCAATAGCAATATTGTCCGCTTCAGACACCGTGAACGCCTTGTAACCGTCAGAAGCCTTTATTTGGAGTAATTCCTTTATCTGTAATACAAATTACCAAAATATTTAGTTAAATTTGGGCCTAAAGTCAGAATGTGAGCGAATTTTCATAAATTATCGACTCTCTGTTATGAGTATTACTTACCTTTTTGTCCACTTCAGCTTTAGCTTCTTCAAAAGCGACAATCTCCATTCTTAGCAAATAATTTTAATTCATAAAAATAGGAATAAATCAAGAATTCAAAATTACAAACAGATTTTTTTGAATGAAATTATTTGTTTCGCGGCTCAAAAAAATTATTGATAGAGTTAGCTGTCAAAAGAAAATTTAGGGAGCTGAGTTGGCAGAATAATAAAAATTCACTATGAAAAGTTTTTTTTTTTTAAGTGGACACATTTTGAATAATTTTAAGTTGAAAAAGAAATAAAACATTTTTACGACACGATTTTCTAAAAATTAAAACTTCGTTTTTTATTGTAAAGCTCCGTATTTGACTAGAAAATGGTTAATTAGAAAATAAGTTTAATTTTTCACATCGCCTGCTGGCTTCCTTTCTTTGGGTTGCGAACCACCTTGCGAATCTCGCGTCGCCAAATTCAAAAAGTGTTTTCTTTTTTTTTTTCGAGGATTTCTTTTTTCCTCTGCTTTTTAATTTGCTTCAAATTAATTTCAATTAAATCGAGTGCCTTACACCGACTTTGAAGAATGAATCTTCCCCTGGCATTGCTGCTGATACTGGCAGTGGGTGGATACGGCATACGGGCTCGTCACCGGTACAGATATAAAGGTAAGTGGATTCTCAACACGAAACATGGTCAGTCATTTTTCACTCGTTCTAGTCAGTTAATTTTAGTCATTGCAGTCTTTCAGTATTTCCTAGTCATTTTAAAGTGAACGTAGTCATTTAGCAACGAATCTAGTCAGTTCAAGCTAGTCAGACTGACTTTAGTCAGTATAAGCACGTTATTCGAATTTTCCTTTGTATTTTCAGATTGCTCAGTTCTCATTGATTGTGACGGGTGTGTCGGGGCAGGTTGCATTTGGGGTGAAGAGTTGGATGGCCCTGCATCCGTTTGCTTCTCAGCGGATCATCCTCCGCCTTGGATTATGTCACGGGAAGTGACCCCGGACATGCCATGCGACTCGCATTCCACGACTACCCAAAAACCTCGCCCGGATCATTCCACGACAACTCCTGAGCCTCCTGTCACGCCCGAGCCGGCGGGTATCACCGTCTCCTACTTCTCCCTTTTCGTGGTGCTTCTTATGTTTGGTAAGTCCATACAAATCTAATTCTAACGTAAATGACTAGAAAGATGGGACTAGAATCGTGAGAGTAGTTTGACTTGATTTGGTTTAGTTTACCGACTAGGTTTGACTAGAAATGAATCGGGACTACGTTTGACTACGTTTGACTAGAAGTGTTATACTGACTAGATTTGACTAGAAGTGATATACTGACTGGGTTTGACTAGGCATTGATTACTGACTCTTTTTTATGTGTTTCTTTTGTAGCTTTCCTCTGTGTCACCATCCTGTGTTGGATGTGCTTCTGCCGTAACCGTCCAATTCGGCTTTGCGACTACCTCCCGAACCCTCAGCGGCCGGAGGAACCTTTACCTCCAAACAACAGTAAGTTACTGGCTAAATTCTCACTTTTTTTATTTCAGCACATTTCATTCTAATTTTTATGTTTCATTTTTTTTTTTTTCTCCAGCTCCTTCGTCTGTTCCACCAAATGAGGCGACACCGCAGAGAAAGACCGAAGATGATGAAGATGAGTTGGAACCTTTTGATCTGGATCTCAAGATGAAACGGGACCTTGGGGATGCTGACGATGTGGATGAGCCGCGACTCACCCAGAAAAAGCGAAAGAAGCAGGAGAAGAAGGACAAGAAGGACAAGAAGAAGAAGAAGGAAGAAAAGCATCGCAAGTAATTTCTATGGTTTTTGTTATGTTTTTCTTTGGATACACCGAATATTACTATACTCCTTATTCCCATTTTCTTTATTTATTTGTGTTTTTTTGTGGCGCTCAAGCCTTCAGCTTTGTGGAGCGATCAGGGGTCATGAGCGACTTTTAAGTCGAGTTTAGGTTTATTCAACTCAGCACCCCATCAGAAGCAACATATAACTTACGCAGAGGCCAAACTTTTCCTTATTCCTTTTCTTTCTTTGGCGCTCAGTTAATCCATAGTAAGGTTGACTTCTGTTTTTTTTCCACGTCCCCATGACCCAATATAATAAAATCATTTAAAAAATTGCAATGTCGTTTCTTCTACACCTTTTTATTCGTTTTTTTTTTTTTTTTTTTTTTTTTTACCACCAAGTCTAATTTTTCCATTTTATCATAGGAAACCGGCCATGGTTGCATAGGATACCTGCCGGGATTGTTGGGAGGGGCGATACCTGCCAAGGTAGCATGGGATACCTGCCAGGGGAAGATGGGAGGCTGGGAGGGCGTAGCGACCGGGGGTCAGCCGGAGCTGGGTGGAAGCGTTGGGTCAAGTGGGGAGTGGAGGGCCAGAAGCACCTGGGGGCTAAGGGTGTGGACCGGGGGCAATGCATGGGTGGTGAGGAGGTGGGCACATGACTAAAGGGGGAGCATGGGGTCAGACCATGTGCATATGTGAGTGGACAGGCGTGGGTTGGTGCAGAGGGGTGTGCAATTGCATTGGGTTGTGGTCAGTGGGGAGGGGAGGGGTTTATGCTAATTGGGGGTAATCCTAGTACTTGCACCCTACTAGCGTATACGGTTATGTACTATATCAAAAAAGGCTTTAATTTGTGCGATTACTTAATAAGCTATTTCCACTGTTTTACGAAATATTCCATAAAAACTACATTACAGTAGATAGACTCTAGAACTATACAGCGATGAGATGAAGAATTAATGCAAGGATAGCAGACGCTACTTCAGAATAAAATTCAAGACAGATGTAAAAAAAAGAGGTAACTAGCATTACTTACAAGAACTTTATGACATGTTACGGAGTAACCCAACTCACGTCTTTTGGTTTCTACATAAATCCGTATGATCCCGAGAGCTGGTTCACCTACGCAACCTTAGCTTTCATTTTTTTTTCCTTTTATTGTGCTGGCTTCTCAAACCTCCGGATTAAAACGGCTTTCTACAAAGTTTAACAGGGAATATGAGAGAGTAGGGAATGGCCAGGCTAACATTACAGTGGTTTTGAACCAATTTTCGGGCGGGAGTCTTCTCACTCACCCTGCTCTTTTTGTTCTTCTGATCTCGAGTAATAGGAATAAGGGGAATAAAGCTAGTAGGTACTGTTGATCTCACCTTTCCTGATCTCACCTGCTCTCACTTGATCTCACCTGAGTACCTATCGAAACCTTGATGCCGTCCTGCGCAGTTGCTACCTGTACCAATACAGGTAACAATCAGAAGACGAGGAAATTCAGTTTTCATGCATTTCCAAAAAATAAGGAAGTGAACAAGAAGTGGGTGGATAAGTGCAAGCGGAAGGATAATTTTAATCCAGTAACTTCTGTAGTATGTTCCGACCACTTCCGTGGGGATGATTTTCTAGGTGGCAACGATAGTGGGATTCTGGATCGGCGACAAGCAAAGAAGCTGAAACAAGGTGCCCTTCCTATGCTTAAACTGCCTCGGCAAAAAGAGGAAGCCCTTACTGACCGAGGTCGTAGAGCGACGAATAGGATTAAAGTCGAATGGACAGGTAAGGGGCATTGCATTTGGTCATTTGTTTTGAATAGTACTTGACGCTTGACTGATATAATTTTCTGGTCTTAGGAACTACAGATCTTAGTGAAGTAGAGAAAGAAGATATAAAGACTGTAACCATTGATACTCAAACTGAAGTTGCTTCTACGGTTACAACTGATACTCAGACCGATTTCACCAGCCGAGAGATCATGATGCTCAAGGCTCAATCTGCGTCAGATGCTCGCCGTATAAGCCTCCTGGAATCAAAACTAGCTCGAGCAAGGACAGAGAATTCCAATCTACTTAAAGAAAAAGGGAAGAAATCAGTACTAATGTGCAACATTCACAAAATTTTTTCACCTGCCCAAATCAAATCCTTGTCTGGTGCAAATTATGTCAAATGGAGTTCATCTGACGTCGCTAAATGCCTTACCGTCGCCAGTGCAAGCAAATCTGCGTATGAGACAATCCAGAAGACTTGGAACTACCCCCTGCCCTCTACAAGGACTTTACGTCGGTGGACCCAGTCTTACTCATGCCTACCTGGGTTTCTTACGGAGATCGTCGACTTCATGAAAGCTGAAGCGACTCAAATGACACAGATCGAGAGGCTTACCGTGGTCAACTTTGATGAGATGAGTCTTTCTCCAAAGATCGTCTATGACAAGGGTTTGGATATGGTGCTAGGATCTTATTCGCACGCACAAGTGATGACTGCAAATGGCCTCTGTAGGAAGTGGAATCAGCCTTTCTATTACGGTTTTGATCAGAAGGTGAGCTGATTTTAATCTAATTTTTCATACTGATTTGATTTTACTCCAATTTAAATATGCTTTTATTTTTCTTTTGAACAGATGACCAAGGAAATCCTTTTGGACGGTATTTTCCTCTTGGAGAAGGCTGACTACCCTGTATGTGCAATAGTCAGCGATTTGGGAGGGACAAATCGTGAGCTACTGAAGTCATTGGATATTTCAGTCGAAACCCCTTACTTTAAAAATCCCGTAGCTGTCGACCGAAAGGTTTATGTTTTCGCTGATGCACCCCATATGATGAAATTGGTCAGAAATCATTTGTTGGATCACGGATGGATTCTAGAAGACGGAACTCTGATCAACAAATCAGTCTTGAGAGAACTGATCCTATTTGACAGCGAAGAGATCAAGCTGTGCCATAAGCTTTCTGAGGATCTTCTGGAAGTAAAAGGCGCTGAGCGGATGAGGGTTGGAAAAGCAACAAGACTTCTTTCGCATCACACTGCCACACTTGCAAAATTCCGTTACCCATCCACACCTCAAATCTCGGAATTTTTCCAGACTTTCAATGATTACTTCGATATTTTCAATTCCAGGAAAAAAACTAATTTCGACAAGAAATTAAATAGTGGGTATGGAAGGTTCCTAGTACTACAAGATGAGTTCCTGACGAAACTGGAGAAAATGGTCCGGACTATGAGATCCTTCTACTTCAGTAAGAAGACAAAAAAAATGGAAAAGAGGAACTCACTGCTGCCATGCCAGATTGGAATACTCTCCTCAATCTCAGCTCTGAAACTTATGAGATTGGAAGTGATGCTAAAGTTCCAAGTCTACTATCTTTTAACCAATCGGCTGAATCAAGACCCTCTGGAATCCTTGTTTTCTCTGATTCGGGCTATTGGAAGGACCTTCGACCATCCAGATGCCTCTCAATTCAGGTATCGACTGAAGATACTCCTATTCGGGACGAAGCTGATCCTTCCTTCTGGGTCGAACGTGGAAGCAGATGCTCAGAGCGAGCTATACTACATCAGCGCTAAGCTCCTCGAATTTCTCAAAGATCTACCTCAGGACAGCAACGAAGTCGAAGAGGACGAAGAAGCGGAAGACGAGGAGTTTCTTAAACTCCTTGGATCTCTCGATGAATCGTTCGGCCCGGCCTCCTCTGCCTTATATTATATTGCTGGCTACATCGCTTTCGTCCTAAAGAAGAAACACAAATTGGACTTCACTCAGCCCAAGTCCAGGTTGAGTAGCCTACCAGAATCTCATCAAGGCTCCATGCGGTGGACGTTGGAGCTATCCAGAGGAGGCCTTGCCTTTCCTAACGAGAAGTTGTTGAACTGGATCAGGATTTGCGACGAAATTTTTGTAAAGTATTTCCCTGCTGAGCAATGCCCTGGGAAAAAAAATATTCTCAAACTCATCGAAGCCAAGATAATTAAGCTGAATCCTGGAATTCACAGTTCCGTAGCAGCAGCTTTTTCGAAACTCAGGATGAAGGTCAGAATCAATCTGTTAAACAAGACCAGAAAAACGAAGATGGCAAAAAATCCTGCTCAGGACTCAGATGAGAATTCTCATTCGAGGAACGATAAGAAAGCTAAGCAGTTTGTTAAAAAATAATTTCATACATTTTAAAACCAATTAATAATCAAAATTAAAATACTGAGGTCATCAACTCCATGTATTTTCAGTTTCAGCGTATTTGCAATACTTAATAGGTAGTGAAGAGGCTGGAGATAGGTACATTTGTTATCGATTTTTCTCAGTTACTAATGCAGCAACATGAGGGCGATCTGCTTATAAATTGCAAAGAATGCGAATGTGAGTTGGTAGACACCAAAATCGTGGGAATTGGTTCAGTACTTTTCGAGTTAATTGCAGTTAATAAACGCTGATTTTACATGTGAAGAGGTAGGGAGGAGATGAGCAGGGTGAGTGATGTTGAGTTTGAGAAGAAGAGTTCTGTTACCGGGGCCGTAAAATCCTCTAAAGAGACATGGCCATTCCCTACTCTCTCATATTCCCTGAAAGTTTAAGTTCTACAGTGACGTCTTCTGTTTTAACGTATCAGCGTCCTTGGAGGCTGGGCTAGACATCCCGAGGAAAGCTTATATAAGCTTGTGCACCAACCTGCTGCTAGAAACATGGCTGATTCTCACAGTTGTCCTTGTTAATGCTTACAAAGGAATCATCGTTACGGACCTAACATTGCCTCTGAGCTTTTTCTGGAAGTGGACGAGTGTGAGCCAGACACGGGGGTTTGTTTACTTTGTTTCAACGGATGTTGTAGTAAATTTATGGCTTCAAAAGTATGAAACAGGCAGTCAGAGAATGAGGGATGTGGAAATTAATCCTATGGAAGCATTACGCGGTCATCGCTGTTTGCCACGCCAAACGCTATTGTCCATCAGCTGCGAAGTGAACACGAGCTTGCAAAGCATTAAAGCAGAGTTGGCAACGGCAGGAATTTCATTGCCTGATCCACCAGCTTACCCTGGGTACTGCCAAGGAGCGCAGTCTTTGAAATCAAACAAATCCGCCGAAATAGATGCAAGTGGAAAAGCAGCTGTTAGCAGATTCTGTTCTGATCATGCAAATCAAAGTCCGTCTTTGTCCCTTTTGTGGATGCACTTGTTATAATCACTCATCCAGATCCATACGGATAAATATCTGAGTCATACCAGGCTTACTGCAAAGACGTAGTGCAAGCAATGAAAACTTGTACACGAAGTGGCTATGTAGAGAAGGATAACGTACTCAACGCACTCATATCACTTGCCGAGGAAGATGAGGATCCCTATTTCTTCAAAAAAGGAGATGACAAGATGTTCAAAGAATGGAAAGGATTTCACTTCTCTGGTTGTAAGCAGGGACTTCAAGCACTTTACACTGCATTGCAGAATTTACTCGTCACAGGTATTTACCAGATATGGAATAGGTGGAATTTGATCAACAACCCCACTACGGAAGAGATGTTGATACGGAACATGACTAAGCCAAAGCTAACAAAGATTTTTAAGCCTATGTGCATGAACTCGAACGTATCCACTATTTTTTTTATTTTAATTATATGTAGTGGCATAGCAGATTGAAGGAAATAACGCAAGTGTGCTCTAATTGGTATGAAGAAAAATTTGAGGACTGAAGCACACGAATTAAAATTACCATTTAATTCAGGAAAATCGGACGTTTCGGCGCGAGGGCCTTCTTCAGCAATTATTTGAAAGAGAAAGTTGAAGAAATCTCCTCCAAGAATTTAAGAAAGGACAACGCTACATTAACATTATGAAACCTGCGTCGGTGAAAATCGACCAAAAATTCATCCGATTTGGCTCAAAATTTGTAGGGTGATAGTTTAGAGCATAATCTATCCGTTGAAACTTGACCTTTGACTTCAAAAAGGTCACAAAAAGATCAACATGAGCTTTTGGGTTTGTGAGGAGCCCCTGGAAAGCTTATTTTACGCTGAGTTCAAAAGTAAAATGATTTTTCTGTTTCCGCTAATTTTGCGCAGATTTCACGCCAAACATAAGCTGAATACACGCCAAAATCGCGCAAAAATTTGAAAAACATTGATTTTTGAATCCTACACAAACTGAGCTTTCCAGGGACACCTCACAAGCCCTAAAGCTGATGTTGACCTCTGGTGACCTTTTTGAGGTCAAAGGTCAAGTTTGTCGTGCGAACTGATAGATAATGCTCTAAACTATCACCCTACAAATTTTGAGCCAAATCGGATGAATTTCAGATCGATTTTTACTGGCGCAGGTTTCACAATGTTAATGTAGCGTTGTCCTTTGTTTAATGAATTTTTCAATGCTAAATCGTTACCAAAACAATGGCAACGAAAAGTAGTGGCATAGCGCTTCTTACATCTATTGTAGAGATTTTTTTTAGCTGGATTTGTTTTTGGGCCAGCTCGATATCTTTACTCTACAGCCAAGATTAATTACAAACGCTTCTCAAAACAAAAGTACTAAATAAGCTGAACCTTTGTAACTCCTGTAAACGACGTCTTGATACTCTAATTGCTCTCTTGTTATTTTCCCTAACTTTAGCGGCCCACGGACAAAAAGAAATTGTAGAATTCTTAATTATCCAACTACTAAAAGGAGTTTTATCTTTTTTTGTTCCAAATGTTGTTTTTTTAAATTCGTTAAGTAGGCACGAGGCATTGGGTTAGTAGTAGTAGGAATAAAGAGAAGGAGGTTAAGATATTTGTCCGAAAAAGCTAGAGAAGGTTTTAAGCAGAATTCTACACCCTGTTCGTTTGAGGCATTAACGCTTTTAAATGAAGCAAAAAAAGTGTAGTAAAGTAAGATATGGATAAAGTTCGTTTCGGACCGTACCGGATTTGCTTACAAGGGAACATATTTAGGTGTAACACCTCGAATTTTGAAATATCGTCATTAAACCACTCTAGGGGATGAGAAACAAAGATCCTAGAGCTCACTTGACTCACTTTTGCGTTTTTCGGAAAATATGACCCCCCTTCCATTTTTCACTTCCACTTTGGAAAAAAGCTTATGGGATTTAACCCGTAAAAATTGCTGAAAATTTTTATATCTGACCTTCGCAAATATTTAACAATATTACGCGATCCATGTCTCATCAAGAATTCGCTCTAGCTTCCGTCTCTCCTGAAAGCTACTGAAATTAAACCAAAGTTTTTATCTTCCTGCCTTCTACAACCTACCAATCTTAAGGAGAGCCATCGCTGTTTGAAACAGATAAAGTAAGTTTGGGACTCGCGCGAGTGTTGCTTAAAAATCAACACCAAATAAAAAATTATTTTTTAAGCTTCTTTTTTAATATAAAGTGCCTAGGGTCGTATCCATCGAATTCTAGGCTTGATCCTACACTATTCGTGTCTTATCAACAATTTAGTCTGGTTTCTGTGCCCTGTACATCAATAATGGCTTGAGGTAAACAAGCGTGATGGCTAAATCCTTAAAACTTCCCGATGGTAATTTTTGTATCCAAAATCTGTCCAACTACAAACCTGTCCTCGCAATTGGATACAATTTCTGTACAACTGTACACAAAATAAAGTACAAAATGCTTTGTGCATACGATCCTGTATCCTCCGTTCATTTTCTTTGTACAAATCGTTGTACAGAGAGGACGTGATAAGAGGTTGAACAGAATTTGGATAAGACTAGTTATACACAATAAAAATGACAGCACATCTGGACAGAAATTGGATAAAAACAGCTGTGCACAATAAATATGATACGAAACCAACATAAGCTTTCAAGGAGAATGACACGAAAATCATTTTCACATTTTTGGGGAAATAGCCTCGGGTTCAAGCACTCACTATTTAAGCAACTTGATTTCGGTTTTTTGCAAGAATTCGTGTCTGCCGAAAAATTAAAAAATCCAAGAAAATTATGAAATCAAATAAAGAATGA
>JABASM010001221.1:0-15702 GCA_019776545.1 Brachystomella parvula | reverse complement strand
TACACCCGGTACTCGGTATTTGTGTACACCGAATGAATTAGACTCGCGCTATTCCATACTCCCGTGTTTGCACGGTTTATTGTAATGTACAGAGCTATTTTTAAGTGATGCCCAAAACAGAGAAGAGAATTTTGAGACGCCTACGGAGTGAGAGGACCTCTCACTCTGTGCAATCTCAATGACAGGCGTCTCAAAATTCTCTTCTCTGTTTTGGGCACTTAAAAATAGCCCTGTATACTACTTGCCCTAGAGCTTCTCTAGGGTCCTGGTAGAGTCTGGGGTGCATTGGCTCGACAACCCAAAGTCTCAGCCTTGGCCTTAAACACAGAGCAGCATGGGAAAGTAGACTTTCATAGGCTTCTGTGGCCGCCACGATATCATACACGATTTTTCGGGGTCCACGTTTGACTGCCGTTTTTCCTTTTACGTATACCAGAAACGCGAAACCGTCATGGTTTTTACAATGCACACGTTTCCTTCTAGAGAGCAGAGACAACCCCAAAAACCCCAAAAGTAAAGTAAGGTAATAATGTCGACAATTGCCAACATGAGAATGTCGCCAGCTCAGCTAAATCTCCATCACTCAAGCAGCGATTTGGAAGAAATTGTCAAGACTGCTAGACAGTATTTTAGGTTTGTTTACAATTGTCATCATGACCGTGCTTATGGGATTTATCGAGCCTCCTAGCGGAGACAAATTACGTCCTACCGCTTGCTCCCAATATAAAAAGTGTAAAGAAACGGTTTTTAGGAAAGTACAATCGGCAAAAAATCTTTTGAGAAGATCGGAATTCTAAGCTAAAATGCAATATTAGGGACCCCCTCCCGATTGAACACAATGTGATCATTTTTTGTGATCAATGCAAGTTGGCTCCCCATCCCCTTATGACTCAAGACATGCCAACTTAGGGAGCCAACTTGCATTGAACACAAAAAATGAACACATTGTGTTCAATCTGGAGGTCCCTATTAGAGACCCTCCGACTGAATACAATGTGTTCGTATTTTATGTTGAAAAATTGGGGTCGGCGAAAAGCATACGACAGCGCCGTATGCTCCAGGACCCAATGTTGCCAGATTCCAATTACTATATCCTACGTGGAGAACCGATTTTTGAAGAGAACCGTTTTTCCTTCTGGCAACATTGGGACCTGGAGCATACGGCGCTGTGGTACGCTTTTGGCCGACCCCAATTTTTCAACACAAAATACGAACACATTGTATTCCATCGGATCGGAGGGTCTCTTTGTCAGCACTCAGTGAACGTCCGAGGGAGGGCTTAAAAAGGTTCTGCGCTAAAAACAAAAAAGGAACGGCAACGGAGGATGTCAGTGAAAGAGTGTGCCGAACTTCATTTACGCCGCGCCGCACGCACGATTTTCATATGATTTTGGCGAGGTTGATCAGTTAACTTTTCCCTTTTGTGCGAGAGTTGTAAGGTGATTTTGATTGCTTAATCAATTCGTCATTATTAATTACTCTTTCAATCAGTTGTCAGCTAAGTTGATTACCAAGGAGCTCCAAAGGAAAAGCAGAAGCAAATCAGTAAGGACGTATTGTAAGCTTCTTTCTCCATAAATCAATATCTTTTAGTATTCAGTTTCATCGATAATTCAATTATTAACGCTCTGTCTATCTCCCTCTCTGTAGCAGGCAAAGGAAGGTCAGGATCTGTTACGCTCTAGTAGGATTACCTTTTATGGTATACAGTAATACGGGCTTTACTAGGGCTAGCAGATCTTAATTTGCGAACATGGCAGCAACACGGAGGCTACAAAAGGTAAGTATATTAACGCTCGGTAGTCCATGGACTACCTTAGTGCACTAAGCAACGAATTCTCTGCCGAAAGCAAGTGATCATTCTCTGTATAGGAACTTGTGGAACTCCGGGCCACTGGGATGAAAGCGTTTAGAGACCTTGTTGTTGATGACAATAATATTCTTTACTGGCAAGGGCTCATTGTTCCTGTAAGCTTGCTAATAATTATATTGGGTGAGATACCTAGTAAACGTTTTTGATTTTCGTTGTTATTTTAAATTTTAGGAGAATGCTCCTTACAACAAGGGCGCCTTTCGCATTGAAATCAATTTCCCTGCTGAGTACCCATTTAAACCTCCAAAGGTCAATTTTCGAACAAAAATATATCATCCAAATATCGATGAAAAGGGGCAAGTCTGCCTTCCTATTATCAGCGCTGAGAATTGGAAACCAGCTACAAAAACTGATCAAGGTAATGTTAAAAGCAGTATTTTTATTTTATGCTGTAAGTATGCGTTTAAATGTATTATTTGGGTTTTAGTTATTCAGGCATTGGTGGCTCTTGTGAATGATCCAGAACCCGAACATCCTTTACGTGCTGATATAGCTGAGGAATATGTAAAGGATCGACGAAAGTTTATCAAGAATGCTGAAGAGTTTACAAGAAAGCATAGCGAGCGTCGGCCAGCGGATTAGACTTCCAGAATTTAAGCTAAGTACTAATTATGGTGTATCTTAATTAATACCACAATAAGAATCACGTTCTCTCTCATCTTTCTCCTAATTGTACGCTATTTGTGGGATCATTATTGTTCCACATCAGCTATAGATACACCATTCAATACTTGTGTGATAAGGAACGGCTTTTTCCTTGTAAATGAGTTTTTTTTTCCTAGGAAGGCCTCGTAAGTTTTTATCCGACATCGACAGACCTTGCCGTAATCAAAATCCAGTAGCCATGCAAAGTCCTTTAAATCTTCGCATATCTGCGTCACTGCAATAACAGTAATCTACAAGTTCGAACTATAAATTAATTTATTGTAAAGGTAAAGCTAAGCTCAAGGTAGGCTTTAGGGAACATTAGACTCAGAGCGTAAAACTTGTATAGAAAAATATTTATTTAAAATGTTTCCTGCTCTCATGTGCGGAAGCATGTTTCGTCCATTTTGGAATATAGTGCTAGTTAGAAAAATTAAATAATAATTGGAAATTAGCGAGTTACCGAATTTTTTTTCTTTTTCTAATCCTTAAATAATTATAAAATGCTGTGATATACTACGGAGTTATATTTCCCATGGCATAAATTTATTCTGTTGGAATCTGGAGAAATGATACTTACCAGGGTGTTTAGATGTTGGGAAGTAATAACGAAAATATTGCAAAAACAATGAAAGCATCGCGTCTTGTAAAAATTCATTTCGAAAAATTAATCTAGTTTCAATAATAATTAGTCAAAGAACTTACAGTATCCCCACTACTACCGATATTTTTCATTCCTAAAAGTCAGCAAAAGTTTTTTTTCTGATGCTGTTGAGCTGAGAGATGACAATGAATAAAAAGTGCTAATAATTTTGAACTTTTGTATCTTTTTTTAATCTCACTTCAATTGGATAATCATTGGAAATGGATTTTTTTGGTACATATTATGAGTGTTGTTTTCTTATATTAATTACTTGGATTCATTTAACAATAATTGCTTAAGAATTTTCACTGTTACAATAAATAAGTATACAATAATAGTACGAAGGGGGATGGTTGTTGAAGGGGGTGTTTATGGATAATCAAGGGGTCGTATCACCGGGACCACTCTTTTTCAAAGTTAACGATTTGAAAGAGTAATAATCATACTTATGCTTAACCCCATTGACGTAATCACAGAAAGATTATCACGGAAGCACAGTACCAAGGTCTGTACTTACCCGGATTCGTTTTTAGTTAAAATAACCAAAACCTTTTTTGAATTTTGAATATTCCTAAATTCGTAAAAATTAGCGTTATTTAAAAGAAATCATGATTTTTCTTTGTAGAATTAAGGATCGCTCCAATGAAAAAAAGGGGTCCCGAGATTCCCTCCTTTGACTTTCCAGTGGAAACAGTCATTTCTGATGAAGTCCTAATTAAATCATTTAATTAACATTGAGGTTTAGTATTAAGACAATTAATTATAATACGTAAGAAGGTGTGACAATTTTTCTTCCTAGATTTTTCAAGTCTTCTTTTCTGTGGACAATCATTACTTCCATATATAATTTTTTTTGGTTTACTTTTTTATTTTAGTATGTTACCATTTCCAAAACTAGTCATTTTTCCATCAGATTTTAATACTTCCAGATTTTCATTTGCTCACTGAGGAGCTTCTGAAAAAATGAAGAAGCTCACTTCCATTGTAGATTGTAGCAAATTATGGTTGGTGATGATGGTAAGGATTTCATTACTTTCCAGTTTGTACAAAGTTTTGTATTTAAAAATGAATGAGAAACTCCATCCACCTTTTCTTTTAATCCCTAAAGTAGCTTGAACTTGGAGAAGTGGCTGTCTGACTAATCGTAAATTAACTGTGAGGACTGTGATTCTTATTAAGCAAGTCTCATATTTCTTCTCCTTCCTCCCTTAAATTACTCTAACGGCCATATATACCAACGACGTTTAAATTTTATCGGATTTTAATTTAAAAATGTCCATATAGAAATAATTGTATTTTTTTTTTAAACTCCGATTTTTAAACTTCGTTGGTGCATTTGGGCGCAACTCAGTTCCAATATTAACCTGTCTCTATTATAACATAGGTGGACCTGCTCTATATATCTAAACCAAAAAATAATAAATTGAAATGTTTCTTTCTCTAGCTAAAATGAACTAAACGACCGGTATAACTCTGCAGAAAGGTTAATTGATTTTGGTGATGAGTGTTTTTATCTATGGGATCGTTGGACTTAAGCGCATGCCTCCTTGCAATTAAACGAAACAAAAAAATGAGATTTGTGTATTTAAATATTAGAAGTAACTCATTAGTACGAACTCTTAGCGTAGAGTAAAATTAACTACTAAATTAAGTTAGAGTTTAAAAGCGACAGAAACAACTTGTAATCACAGTAATTTTTTTTCAGAGTTTTCTACTCATTTTACAAAGGAAAATGTCTCAAAGAGCGATCCACATGGAGGTAATTCTTCATCATCCAAAATCATGTTCCAGGATGCAGAATCTCAAAGTTTCTAGAGTACACTGGGTTATTTTTTCGTATTCGAGTTGCGGTGTTGACGTACTGGGACTTGAGACTGATTAAGAAATTGAACAGAGTAAGCTATAGCATCTAGTTGCAGCTCCCCTCAATTTCTCGAGGAGATTCCTAACTTTCGAAATTCGTAACTAAAAAATATCTAATGAACTGACTTTGTAAGGGTAATCTGATCTACTGTTCAAACGGCTTTTAAAACGGGTTAAACACTGTCTCTATTAAAAACCTGTAAGGATTCTCCTTTCACTCCCTATAACTCATTTTACTAGATCTAGTCAGCAATTTGTTTTACCACTTTACGAGAGTGGTAATGAGAGGAGATTTGGGTTATTTTCTAACGCTATCTGTAACGTCCGGAAGAAAAAAATACCTAGCAAATTTTTAGAACAAAGTACGGCGGGTTTCCAAAGCAAAATACCGGTTATGGTAATTTTGACGGCTTCATAAAATCTTGTAGACAAGGAATATATATAGTTTGTTCCGATTCGTTCAAACGTTAACTTTTGTAAAAGTTAAATCTAAGTTAGTTATCCTGACTTTTCCACCCAATGGATGAAACAATCGTAGTAAGCAATAGTTGAAATCTGGTGCTGATGATTCTGTAGAGCTGATGATTCCGCGAAGTGAACCAAAAAGACTGAAGATTCTGGATTTTCCAAGATAATGATGATGGGCTGAGAATGGACTAGAAGTGTCATTTACACATTTTTTTATCTTCATAATACTGACCAATATCAAGTTTTGAATTCACAAGGATGGCTGTGTTGCCCAAGACAGTGAAGCCTAGAAAAAAAGAAACTCCTGACTTTAGAAATTTACAACATGAGATCAAGTACTATAAGCTTTACTTACCATTCTTTTTACCGGAATTATTAGCCATGGTGCTTAAATAAGATGCACCTCCTGTAAAACAAAAAAGAAGCTATAAGCTGAATTCACTTATATTCTCCCTCTTTTTCAGAAGAAACAAGCTGTACCTGTCGGAGAATTGGCAACTTTATCTACAGTAAGTGCAGCTAGTGGTGATGAGCTCAGTTTAGCGGTAGTTACTAGACTAATCGGAATTTTTCCGGAAATTCCATTCACTCCATTAACCTGCCCATAATATTTCCTAGTTTGCTGCTGATCCGCTAAAGTAAAGGAAATAAAAGAGTTACATTAACCACCGACTTCCTAGTTTTAACTTCGCCGTTATTACATTCTTCAAATCTTACTTATATGGCAGTTGTTCACTGTGAGGGAAAGTGGATGCTGAGAGTCACACTCCGAGTCGTCTAACTCCATATCATGCCGTGAGGCATGACCAATGTTGTTTGTCGGGCTGCTGGAGTCGCTGCTCTCTGAATATCTATTTTCCAGTAGCATACGATCCGGTGAGAGAGTAGCCGTGGTTTCAGTACTTGTCGGACTCCGTCGACTGTCGGCTCCGTCCATATCCAAATCCACTCCGTCAGGGGCCATGCGCCAGTCTAAATCACCACTCCACTGACCGGCCATATCCTTCTTCATTAGCTGCAGCCTTTGTTGAAGTGCTATCTTATCACGGGCAAGTCGCTCCATCTCATGCTCCAATTCTCGCTCCTTTCGTTTCAGCGACTGCAATTAAAAACAAAAAATTTTTTATTGCAGCCCGATCATTTATTTCGAAATTAAGCCTTCTTTACTATGAAACACATTACGAAACGCAATATTCTGACTCATACCTGGATTTAGCCATCGAAAGATTTATAATTCTTTTCCTTATTATTATTTGTAACCGAAAGTTCATTGATCGCAATGCGAATTTAAAATGAGCCATCTCTTTTCATGGGTAGGTTGGATTGGTTTGACATCTTGCTTGTTTCGCAAGTCAAATAGGAGGATATCCTCAACTTAAACTCGATTCGGTTTTTAACCTTACTGTTCTGGAGTGATACTGACTTTATGACTCTGAAAATTAGCTTAATCTTAGTGTCTGCTCATGTTCACTTTGTTCCTCTCCCTCCTGCACATGGCTTCACCTCACCGCACATAAAGCTTTTCATAAATCCGGCGAGCCACGTCGGTAGCACTAGCCTTAGGAGCTTAATTTTTGTAGAATGATCCTGGTAGGGGATTTATCGGCGCATCAACAAAAACATCACGATTATTACCTGACGAGGATGAGGAATCGGCTTTGAGTTATAGTTAATCTGTTAATTTTTGCGGCCCTACCCCAATAAGACCACTATTTTTCTTTATCCTTTCACCTTCCTCCGCCTCATCTCTGCTCCTGATAAACAAGATCTTCATTCTTGCCTGCCAGGTGATGGAGAAGGCGTTTAAGACTAATGGCCTCTACAGAAAATAATGAAATGCTACTCCCTCTCCATTTTCGACTACATCCCGTATACAACAGAGCCCCTCGCCAAAAAAGCTCAAGAATGACTTCGTTCGAATGTACACGCTTCGCTACGTAAAGGTCAGTTCAGCAGAGGACATTATTCTCTTTATAAGAAACCTCATCAGTAACGGACTTCCCAAGAGTGCGCGTGTGGGTCGTCTCCTATTTCTTCATTATGATGAAATTGAACCCAGTCGTAAACTCAATTAAGACTTCGAAAATCTCTATCTAAAGCTTCCACACCATCATCGCTTCAGGTAGAGTTTGCCAAAAAGATTTTCCCTTAGCTGTCCTTCTCTTAAAGGAAAGATAATTTAATGATCCAGGAAAATGAGTGTATCTTTCACATTGGCTAAAGTCCGGGCTTCTTTCGTTTTCCACGTGGCAGGAGACTAAACTAACCATGTGCGAACTACGGAACGTTAGGAAGGCTAAATGCCTCTGAGATAAAACTAGTGCACAACTCCGTTCAAGGAGCCTCGTTAACAACCTATTCGATTGAGGAAGACGTAGACAGGCGACTAGGATTTCAAAATTCGGGTCGATATTCTCAAGCCCCGGAGTTTTAAGTTCCGGTTTCTATTACGGAAAACTCAACAACTTGTAATGTGCTCCATGCTCCCATTTTTTAAATGCGAAATCTCCTGATTTTTTCTGATTTTTGCGATTTTTCCATAATGGCTACGGTCGTATTAATGGAAGCTAACGAGCTGCGAGGGTCCAAACGAAACCGAGAAAATAAAATCATTTCCATTTAATTAGATTTTAGGCTGCCAAAAAATTAAGCGAATTATTATCATTATTAATTGCAGTCGCACCTCACACCATCTGAACTGTCAGCGAGGAAAATAAAAAACGAAGCTAGGCGAACAACCTACTGCCAGAAAATTATCTCTAATGAGACAAACGCCTCAGAGACTAACGTAGGCGAGGAAGATGAGATCCAGAAGAAAGCAACACATGGAAACCGGGTACGAGGGGATGCTTTTCCTGTGAAACCTATTCAGCAAGTCTTTTATCTTCTTTCCCAAGTGTTCTGGATGAATTCCAAAGAATCAAGCTCAATGGAAAGTAAAATATGAAAACCGCTATGTGTAACGCCGTAGAAACGTGATGTGCCCAACTGGTTTTTGCAAAAAGGAAAAAAAAAATTTCGCCATGATTCTGGGTTCTCTAAATTGCTTGGAATCTTGGAATGAGTTTCGAACCAAAATCTCTACTTGACTTCTCAGCGTTATTAACAGCGCGAGCGAGCTATTCATGCATTTTCCTGTTAGTCTGTCCGGCCAGCCGGCCGTCCGGCCTGGCATCAGTTTCTCAGCAACGATTTGTCGGATCGACTTGAAATTTTGTGTGAGAGTACTCTAGGGTCCCTATTTCTCAACCATGAAATATAGCGATTGGTGAAGTTTTAAAAATTTTCGATTTTTGGCCCATATGTTATGGTGCACATGTGCATATGGCTTATGGTGCATATGTGCTTATGGTGACCCTATACACACCCCATATACACCCCGTATGACCCCATATACACCCCGTATGACCCCATATACACCCCGTATGACCCCATATACAACTCGTATGACCCTATATACACCCCGTATGACCCCATATACACCCGGTAACTCATTTATGAGTAACCCATTTATGAGTAACTTATTTAAGAGTTACTGTTAATGAGTAAATTACTCTTAAATGAGTAAATTATTCTTAAATGAGTAAATTACTCGTAAATGAGTAAATTACTCTTAAATGAGTTAATTACTCTTGTTACTTTTTATTGTTTTTAAATAATGCATATTTCAATGTCCGTATTACGCTGTACGCTCGCGCTATTACGGACACCAGTGTTTGCACTGTTTATTTATTTCCTCCCATTACTCTTATTATTCCTCTATTAATAATAATAAATACCTAATTAGCCTGAAAATAGCCTTTCCCTCCTTGGATGGGGTGAACATCAAGTAGCACCTTTAGAATGGATTTCCTAGCACTATGCAGGAATAATCCTGCATAATGCTGACATCTTTGTCAGATAATTGACATCTTATCCTATGCAGGATAAGATGTCAATAAGGCAAGTGCCACGCGTGAGACAGTATGGGAACCAACTTTTTAACGCAAAAAAACAAATTCAAGGTGGTGTCTGCGTGTAATAATGACTTTAACCTCCATCACTTCTCATCATTAAAACCACCCTTTGTCTAAGACATGTCGAGCCGAGACTTGCAATCTCCTTTTAACATGTACACGTGAATGAAATGCTTTCGCTTTAATTCCAGATTTTATTGGGCCAGAACGCATATAAATCTAATCTGTTCGAGAGTCATTGTGAGACAAGCGGTCTACGAGGACAGAATCAAAAGAAGGGTCCTAACGGATTTCAAATAGGCAAATCAGAAAAAAAAATTCGAATAAATATCCCTTGTCGCGTGGGACGCCCACTCTTTTAATTTACAGACTACAGATGCATTTACACATGCTGCGGTATGTGGTAATGAATAAATATCGATCACTTCTCATACAGAAACTACAGCATGACTGATTTTTTATGAGCACGTCCGGGTATATTCTAAAAGAGCCAGGAGTTGAATGAATGAATCTGGTATTTACGTAAGACTTCAACTTCACTAGCATTTCATTTGCAAAAACATTATCGTCATCACCCTACCTATTCTCTCCTACTAGGATCTAACTTTGAAAAAGGAGGCTGGGCCTTTTTTGCTTCTAATTGCGAACATAAACTCCACATTTTGAGGAATTGGATTGGTTGAGAGGTAGAGGCACGGCCTTCTCGTCTCCAGTCCATTGACAGGAGGACAGGATTGATGATTACAACTGAGGGTATAGGCAGGAGATGGGGACAGGGGAAGACGACGGAATAATCTCAACGTATACCAGTATGTATACCCCTGAATTAGAAATCATGAGATGCAGGAGTTAGGCACTTTAATGGGATTTAAGTACTGCTTCGTGGTGGCTTCTTTGGTTCAAGGCTGAAAATATAATGCCTATCTCGACATCGCATGCCCTGACATTCGCCGTTTCTTCTGCCCAGAATATCTTCAATCTCCTGAATACTCGAAGAACTCCTTGTTTACGAAAAGAAGAAAGGATTTCAATCCTGAGGTCATCTGAATACAAGTGCGGAGTACAATGAAGTCTGATGGCTATCAGCTTAGTATCTCAGTCAACAATCAACAACTTTGTCCTAACTGGATCAATAAATCGTAGGAAACAAAGTGTATATACATACACTTTGGTAGGAAACGACAACTCGTTTCTGAGTCAATGGCTATGACCACGACACTGCCACAACCACCACATGTCTGACCTCCAAATCATTCTCATAGCCTCTCATTCCTAGAATCAACAAGTTGCTAAACACCAATCTCATCGGCACTTGCTTACGTCGTCTTCTGCCGTTGTAATCTTCTCATTAGAATACAATACGCGACTTGACGTACCAGGTTCAGTTAATTTCAAGGAGGAAAAAAACTAATCTCTCTTTCCTCCCAAGGAATGCGAAAAGTCTTGTGTATGCGGCGTTAAATTCTTTGAATGGATGGTACTTCTTTGAATGGATGGTACTAATAAAATTACCTGAATATGTCGGAGGGAACTTCTCAGTATTGCCAGGTTTGAGATCTTTCGGTCCTCAATTGATGGAAGATGACTTTTCAGAAGTTCAAAACATTCTTTCAGATGAGCCCTTCGATTCTTCTCCAGTTTATTATGAACTTCACGAGTACCAGAGTTTCGATTGTTGAGACCACTGATACTATTGGGACTAACACTGAAAAAAAAATTAAGGGGTAAGGCTGAGAGCGACGCATGAAGGTACATAAGCTTCCAGTGCGCCGTAACCTGGGGCTCATGGCGGGTGGAAGCATTTTTTAATTGTAAATTACCTTTTGGCCATTCGGTTGGTCCCACCACTGAAATCGAAATCCGGAGAGTGGCTAGTGACTCCTCCGCGATACGATGATGACAAGGATGAAGAATGGTCATGTTTGAAACCATTGATGGGTTCAGGTACGGCTCGCTGATGAAGGCCTGCAGGACTACTCAAGTGCGGATGACTTTTGTACGAAGGCAGGCTGTGACTTTGTGAGACGAAGTTTTGTGGACCACCATTGGGAACACTACCATGGTGCTGACTGGCAAACCCATTTGGTATGGGGGAGGAGGACAGTCCTAGAAGTGGTATCCCAGAAGAGGAACCATTCTTCGGCAAACCCGCATAACCTTTCTCACCTGGAAACCAAAAAATAAAATTCCAATTAGCAAATGTCATCATATCAGAACTTAGTTCAGCTTGGCCACATCTCTTTCCCTCTGGGGGATTACCAGAATGACTGTCTCAGCATGCTAATGGGCAATTTCTTTTCTAGAGTCACAATTCATTAATGGTCGTCTGCACCACCCAGTAAAGTCATGTGAAGTTTGCATTTTTGTAACGCATGCAACCCTTCTGCCTACTGAATCCTAAATAACAGGTGTGCATCTTAAAGAGCAAGATGACGAAGTAACAAGAAGGCAAACAGGATAAAGAATCCATTCCCTTATCTGCCGCACCGGTTCTATACTAAATAAAAAAGATCATCGAACCAAGGAATCTCAAGTCAACTCAACAATCTTATGTTTTTAGAGCAATCTTGAAAATGAATGGACGGAGGAGTAAAAACGGACTTCGAACGAACTTTCGCAAAATAAAAATAAAAATAAAAATAAAAACTACAAAAGATTGAGAAAAATTATGTACAATAGGATAGGATTTCACGAGATACTAGCTGTTAGGCAGAGCAGATCCCATTCACACTTTTATTTTAATAAAAACAGCTCGGGCTGGACAGGGTAAGGACTGGACAGTCAACCCCGGTTACCCAACAATGCAATGATTCAAAAGAATACTTTACCGAAACTGAAGTAGTCTTTGATCCATTTCTTCTTAGGGATTGTGACCTCTCGTTCTGACTGACCCTGTGACAGGTCTTTTTGTAACATTATGCTCATGCTCATGGGCTGGAGAGTCGGGGTAAAATAATAAGGTTGATGAACTTTAAAGCTTCCTGGATTTGCTGATTTCATTAATTTGGCAGGGCGTGAATAAGGCGTTACTGCCTTTATTTCTCCACTTTGTTTTTACCACAAAAGTAGTGAACAGGTAGTTGATTGGCAAATCAGTCAGGCAGAATCCACATCCGTCAATGTAACACAAAAATAAGTTCGATTTTTTGACTACATGCATCTAAAAATTTTCTCTTGGAAAACAAGCTCAAAAAAGAGAAACTTATTCTCCAGAAAGACTTATGTTCCAGGATCACTGCTTCTTCTGACTATAATTTTGGCACAAAATTTGGGTCGCTTATGGTCTAAGCCATGAAGCCTCTAAATCCCCGAGTTTTTGTTATAAGATGAATTTATCACACATGGGAGACATTAATTTTCGATATATTTTCAACAGGTCACTCGAAGAATTCGTCCAAAATATAAAAAATCACAAATACAATAAGATGAGTTTCAGCGTCCCTTTTAATCACAACAAACTTTGCTCTTTCTGCTCGCTGAGGCTTGAGAGTGAATCAGCCTTCTTTCAGCCTATTTCTTAACATCCAAATTCTGGAATTGGGTGACTCGATGTCACTGATAAATAATAAATAAAAGTTGACTCTGAGTAGCGTGCCTAACAATTTCATGCTAAATGAAGTTGAGCAGGATGAAGTAAGTGATCATGCTCTTGGAGAAGGACTAAGGCTAACTAAACTGCTGCGATGAACTGCTTGTGTTACAAAACACTCTCTGACTTGTCTGTTCTGTAGACGAGACGCTAGTCTCGACAGTAACCTCCATACCACGCTGCTTCTTTTACGTTACTCCATCGCAAAATAACATGAACTACAGCAGGAAACTGATCGGGGAGAGATCCTAGACCAGAAGAAAGAAGTGTGTGTATGGTATACCGAGGAGGTCTGATGATGATGATGAATTTGATTTCGCAATATACGAAAGAAGAGAAGGGGAGTTTGCGAATTCGAATTCTGAGAGGATCCATCCTTCCTATAACACTTTTCTATGATGCTTAATAACAATTTTTTTTTGTGGAAAAAATGCAGGCAGAATGAAAGGCCTTTATCCTCTCATTCAGTAGGATTACATTCGGCAAAAGTGGTCGAGCAACCCAATAATTTATTTAGCATTATGCGACCTATCCATTGCATGCATCAGAATCAGAAACCCAATTCAGTCATTATGCCCTTAACGTCGAAGTGCAAATCTCGGAGACAAAAAAAAGATGAGTTGAGGATGATTATTCACAGATTTTGCTGGACTGTGGTAACTGGAGACATACATACCCTCGCCCTTATCGAATTCTAGCAACGAAAGTCCAAATATCAAACTGCAATATTTCAGAAACTCAAGGTCATGAGAGATGACAATAATAAATAATAAATACTGGAAGTAGACCAATACCATCAGTATAATAGACCAAAACCACCGAATCTTTGATGGATTCCGTTTCGGGGGACGAGTGGAAATTCTCTTCACTCATCAGCATGCTCCTTCCCACGCTTTCTCCCGTCCCACGGTTTTTGAGCTTCAAGAAAAAGTGGGGAGAAAGCACGCTTAACCCTTTGGCTACGAAGCATATCGTGTGTTCTTGTGCCAAGGTTCACAGCCAGAGCACACGTATTTAAGTTTTCACTTGCTTTCCACTTCAAAAAATTGATATTATTGTATCTCTGAAAAAGGGGTGGCTTGCTACTTTTTACCTTGCTTTAGCTTAGTTAGGCTTCGGTTCGAATTAATTTCGAACAGGATATTGAATAATTCCAGCATTCAAAGTAGCATTGCAAATTAAACTTCGTATCCAAAGGGTTAAAGTCGGGGATTGTTCCACCACGTGGATTCATTTGAAAAAAAGAAGAATAATGAAAGCAGAAACTTTTTTTTGCGTAGGCGTTCTAACCAGAAACACTCAGCAAAAAATGCTCTTTCATTAGACAGGTTGAGATTAACACGGAATTGACTTTTTGCTCCTTATTTTGGACTTTCTCCGGTTGATCGAGTAGTCCCGCGCTAGCCAAAAGTACCAAAAGTTGCTCCTTAATTCTCTGGTTTAAGGAGGAAGATTTTTCTTTCGGGTTACCGAAATCACGTGTCAAGATAGAGAAGAAAAAACTTTGCTCTCTTCTCAACCAAAATTCTAATTTTTGCTTCCTCTGGCAGTGAAAGTTTAAAATAGCACGGAAGAAGTCAACTTCCGTGTTAATCTCAACCTGCCTATTGTTATCGTCATCCATCATTTGATCGTAGCAAATTAAAACTACCTGGCTACCCACGCGGGATATGTGAGTTGAGGAAGCTCACCTGACATCGTTAACCTTTCGTATTATATCTCCCAACCCGAATGCTCAAATCAAATGAAACTGCCTACCAAAGCAAAAAAAAAATGAAAGATCTATATATGTACTCGAAAATACTATTAAAAAGAGGTAAATGACGTCAATCCTACAGCAGTTTCATTCCACACTACAAAACCTCTTCATACAATAACAATGATCGCTTGGTTTCCATTTCACAAAAAAAAAAAGAATCAATAGAAAGATAGGTCGTTCAAAATAGCCTGGCCGCAGCCAACAGCATAATCATTCTATTCTGCCAGAGATTAGCAATTCCTTGGAACTCTCATAAAAATAACTCTAAACAAAACATGTATGCAGTCCTTATCTACACATTGTTAATTTTTAGCAATTTACAAGCAGCACAGGCTCGCTCGGCGCCATGTCATTGTCTGGAAAATCTTAGTCAGTGTCCATGTCCAACTGCATCGCATCATCAATGACAAACAATAATGGCAGATTTTGCCTTATATCAATCACATAATCACCTCCAAACAGTTATAGATATTAAGGTTCCGAGCTTTATTCGACACAGTTTTCAGTTTTTCAGGAGTTACAGATCCCCTTAATTCTTTGGGCTATTTCAAAATATTTCAAAATTGTATCTAACACCTAAAAATTAAAGTTTCTAAGGCAAAGCGTCTAAAGCGGCTCTCCTTTCAAAGGAGCCTCGCAAAGCTCCTGTGGCATATTCAGTCAAGTGCATACCAACTTACCTGTTGTGGCAACACAGAAACACTGATGTTGCTTTTAATTAGCGAAATCGGTGAAAACCTTTATGGTTTCTGCTTAGTGATTACCGTATTTCAGCGATTATAGCGGGCATCTCGTGTATAACGCGCACCCATGTATAGCGCGCAGCTGCTGGATCCAGAATTAAAACTATGTATAGCGCGCTCCTCGTGTATAGCGCGCACAGTAAACAAACCGGAAAACCTGAGT
>JABASM010001220.1:0-15710 GCA_019776545.1 Brachystomella parvula | reverse complement strand
CCTACTAGGCTAAATTTGACCTAGGGTAGGCTAAATTTGGCCTAGTCAAAATTTACCAAATTATATCAAATATAGCCTAAACTCCCTGGCTGAAATGCAGATAAATCCTGATGTGTTTGTTTCCAAAAATAAGAAACCAGGAAATAATTACTTTTTGTTAATTGAATCCGTGCTGTGGTTGGTTGTTGGCTTTGTAATTTCTACTCCTCCAATTAACTGGAACGGAGGGAGGAAGGAGTTCTATCCGTAAGTTAATCTTAGAAATACGGTCTGAGGATCAACAAATATGGATCTTATGTTTTAAGAAGAAGCTGAGGTCAACGAGCCAAGGTTTAAGGAAACAGAGCTCTGAAATCAATATCCGTAACCTTCTAACCTCTGTCCACGTGCTTAAACAGCAGATTCCTTAGTAGTACATGCTGCAGCGGAGAGAATAATCAGAGCCTGAACTGCAAACTCCTTATTTTCCTTGAAATAGAGTCAGTTGATTGTGTTTTATCTCTTGCAACCGACGGGAGAACCCTTACATCATCAAAATAAATGGCAAAGTAATCAAATATAGAAGTACAACATCAAGACTTGATTGAACTTGTCATTTAACTTTGAGTTGCAGTAGGGATTCAATTGGAATACAACGGTACTAGCACCACTTTATCCATTCTTTAATTGACAGACTTACGAATCTACATGCTGCACTGAATGTTCTTTACTCATTGTATCGATCGTGTTTGTCTTCTTGCTAGAAGCACTTGTGTTTTCAACAAATTACATCTGTAAATATGTAATTCTTTATTAATTTTTATTTCAGTGTCACTTAATTACACGGATGACTTGTGGGAAGTAGTTGGGAACAAGGAGTTACGGGCAGGCGGCAGCAGGAAGTTATAGCAGCCAGCATCCACTCTCCATTTGTTCTATGACAGTCATGGATGACGGACAAGGTAAAGAGTTTTCTTAAGCGCCTGTTCAATTCACTCCGGCCTGTTAATTCCAGTTTCTGTGTATTACTTACAGATATATGTCGTGTATGCCGCTCTGAAGGATGTCCCGACCGCCCTCTTTTCTATCCATGTGTCTGTACTGGTAGTATTAAGGTAAATCTTAGCGATGCTCCTATTTCTTGTCCGAGCCGAAAAGAAAAACTGATCTGATTACTGACTGCAGTGATCATGTAAATTGATTTATCATTGATTCTATTCAACTTTATTCAGTACATCCATCAAGATTGTCTCACCCAATGGCTGCGCTACAGTCGAAAAGAATACTGCGAACTCTGCAATCATCGCTTTTCATTCACACCAAGTAAGTTTTGTTTACATCTGCATCATGGGTATGGGGATTAGTGATATTTGTTAGTGAAACTCAGTTTTTTATTTTATTTTATAGTTTATGCACCGGATATGCCGAAACGGTAAGTAAATCCGATTAAATTCCTTGGTAGTATTGTGCGATGCATATGCATTGCATAGACAACTAAATACGAAATCTTGATTTGGCTAGATTACCCATCCGTGATGTGATACATGGACTACTAACGAGCGTAGGAACGGCCTTCAGATTCTGGTTTCATTATACGCTGGTAGCATTTGCATGGTTAGGAGTAGTCCCTCTCTCTGCTTGTCGTATTCATCGGAGTTTGTTCACTGGATCTGTTACATCATTATTATCACTTCCCATAGATCTCATCTCTACGTAAGAAATACACACCAGTTTCGCTTGAAGTATACTGGAGAATGATTTTCATTATTATTTACAGGGAAAATATAATCATAGACATTTTCCATGGATGTGTCGTCGTCATGTGCGCTTTGTCCGTATTCATCAGCCTCGTATGGCTAAGGGAACACATCGTCCATGGTGGTGGGCCTGATTGGCTTCAAGAACAGGTAGTCGAGGTAAAAAAAACCCATCATGAAATTTACAGAATAGATTCTAAATTTTTAATGTTTTTTTTTATACGTAGGAAAACAACGCAGGTCATGAGGCTCCAGTAGAAGACGAAGGCATGAATGACGAAGACCAGGGTGACGAGGGTCAGGACGCCGAGGGGGTGGAAGCTGAAGATCCTCCTATCCCACCCGCCCTCAACAATAACAACAATGTAAGTAATTAGTGACAGATTTTTGGATTGTGTGTATTTTTACGCTGGTTTTAAATTAGAATCGTCCTGGGCGAGGACGAGGAGAGAGAAACAATGATGAAATGAACTGGCCAATGGATTGGGATAGAGCAGGGGAAGAATTAACTTGGGAGAAACTCCTCGGCCTAGACGGGTCACTCTTATTCATTGAGCATGTTTTCTGGGTCGTGTCACTCAATACTCTCTGCATACTCGTTTTCGGTAGAGTCCTTTTCCTGCAGTTGAATATTCTGTTCCGATTGGTTCTTAACCTTTGATTTTATTCCCAGAATTCTCACCGTATCACATTGGGTACTATGCCCTGGCAGGACTCCAGTGGGAAGGGTGGATCCAGTATGCACATTTTGAAGGCTTGCTCACGACGCTCGTTGGATATTTAATCATAGGGATATCCCTTGTACTTCTCCATGCCTTTGCGTCTCTCTTTCACTTCAGGAGGTGAAAATCTAATCTTAATGAACTAAAATTAATTAAAAATATTCGATTAATTTGTTTTTGAATTTTAGAACGCGTAAAATCCTTGGTATATCCTACGTCGTCGTCAAGGTGTGCCTGCTATGCGTGGTGGAGATCGGCATTTTTCCTTTGCTCTGTGGGTGGTGGCTGGATATTTGCTCCTTACCGCTATTTGATGCTACTTTGAAGGTAATTCATTAAATTGGGAGCAGAAACATGTGACGTACTTGAATAATCGCTGCCCGGAAATAAAGTTGCGTTATTGAGCAGTTAGAGGTGGTTTTGCATTTTATTTATATTGCAGGATCGTGAGGCGAGTTTTTTGAAAGCTCCTGGGACAAGCATGTTCATGCATTGGCTCTTTGGCATGGTCTACGTCTTCTATTTTGCTTCCTTTATCCTTCTACTGAGAGAAGTACTTCGTCCTGGTGTCCTTTGGTTCCTTCGGAATCTCAACGACCCGGATTTTAATCCCGTTCAAGAGGTAAATCCATTTTCAGCGCTTTATTGTCTGTCTCGGACCGTTGATGGAAAGTTAATTTTTTATCTTGCAGATGATACAATTACCAATTGCAAAGCACATCCGTCGATTTCTTTTCTCTGCTGTTATTTTTGGGACGACTACACTCCTCATGGTCTGGGTACCTATCAGAGTCATCAAGAGAGTCTCACCCACCTTCCTACCCTACAATTTTACTTTCACCTCGTAAATTTTCTAAACAGTTCTCGAAATATTAGCTCCATTTCAATAATATTTTTGTATTGTATTTAGGGAGTCCACAAATGAAATGTCACTGGAGCTGGTTCTCCTACAGGTAAGTCGAATTTTGAGTGTCTAGAGAAGAACGAATTTTTTCATCAGACTTTTTTGTTTGATTAGGTGATGATGCCAGCGCTACTGGAACAAGGACATACGCGTGACTGGATGAAATATTTAATTCGTTGGTGGTGTATTTGTGCTTCATGGTTTTTGGACCTACGATCTTACCTCCTTGGAGACGTGGACCTTCCAGATCAAGTAAGCGAGCTAGTTTTTAATTTTTAAGGCGTGTATCGGCTGGGATTTTTATAAAATCCGTATCTTTGAATATTTTCTCCTCCCCTAATTTTCTTAAGTCCAAATTTCAGTAACAATTGACAAAAAATCTGTCAAAAGTCAATATTATTGATGCATTAGAACGTGGCCCATATATTTTTAATCAATGCTTTTCCGAAGGACCATTGGTACATCGAAGAAAATATTCAGATAGGAATTGACAATCAGAAAGAAACTTCGCGTGAAAGCATCCATTTTTTCTTGCATAAATTGTTTGATTCCCTGAATAACCTGGATAGAGTTAGGTTCAGGATTCCCTCCATCTTCCTTACTCTCATCTCTTGAGCCTCTCTCGCTAATTTCGTCCTCCGTTTTGTTTCTGTACGTGTATAGGTAGTATGAAGGGATTAGGGAAGTCGTGTGAATCTTGTGGAATGAGTCTGTCAGGATTCTGACAGAATTAATTCTGGACTTTGATAGATCAAACTCATCACTCTCCATGCTTCTCAGACTCACATTTTTCAGTCCAGGCTGCTCCACTACTACTTCGCCTTTCATTAGGATCAGGGACACATTGCTCAGTTCTGGGGGTAAATAGTTCTCTAGTGTTAAGCCAGGGAAGTCTGCTACGAAAATAACGTTAGAAGATTTGGTCCAATTCCCTACTTCCTTTGCCACCTTGTCAAAAACGTCTCTTCGCCAGTGTGAATATTCACGCAGGAGCGGTAGAACCCAGGGTACGTTTTCGAATGGAGACCATGGAGCTCTTAGAATATCAACACGAGGGTCGAATATCCTTTGCTGAAATCCACCATTGAGTGATTTCCAAACATCGAAATAGACTTCGATAGTTGTGATATTGTAATTTCCTAAGTTCCGTGCAATACAGTCTCCATATTGTTTCGCCATGTCTGCATGACTGCTCCACCTCTCGTTACTCGTCCATACCTTGATTAGGGAAATTAATCAATCCATTTTGTATTCGTACATTTTGTTCATTCAGGAATTTTTGACTGTGAGCTTACATCAGGGTCTAGGAATCTCTCTTCTCCTGTTGCATAGTTTTTCACTGTTATTTTCTTATGGAGCGTTTCCCAGGAGTGGACCATCATGTCCCATGAGTATCCGTACAGGCCGTTTGTCCAGTTGTTGTAACCCTTTTCATGAAAACAAAAACAGATCTACGTTGTTAAAATGTTACCCGCCGACTCATGGTATTGAAAATGTGCAGAAATATTTGAACCGCGCTTGGGCAAACTTCCGCGCTCGAGTTTTCAGCACCTCAAACGCTTTTAGGTGCTTTGCATGCGCATGCATGTTTCTGTACCGTTCGCCTCGTTATTCCCCGGAGGTGGGAGAGGAAAATCCACACGCTATACTATATATCCATCCAATATATAGCCATATAGCTATAGCCATTACCCCTCCCACCTCCGGAGAATAACGAGGCAAACGGTATCGCCATGCATGCGCGGATGTTCACCTTAACTAAAATATGCGCAGGCTAAAGATGTAAAGACTTTGAGGGCGCGCGATTTTCCGTAAAAAATTGTTTGTTACAACCCATTCTGTCTTGGTAAGTTTCCTCAGTTTAGCGAAAGCAGCGTCTGTTGCAAATGTATTAAACTTCAAAACACGGATCGGATTTTCATAAAAAGTGAAATGAAAAAGGGGCGCGCCTCCACATCGCTACGCCGACATCGGCCCAGTTTTTGTTAAATCGCTTAAAAAAAGCTACGAAATTCGTTAAAAAGCTGTGAACTTCGTAAAGGCGACTCCCCACTGGCTGCAGGTGCAGGAAACAGGCGCTTCTTTTTCTGTTTCTGCACTTTCTTTAGTGAAAACGGCTCCGCTTTATCCCCTTTTTTCCTGCAATAGAAAAAAAGCTGCGTCATGATTTTTTCTGCAAATTCTTTCTCCCGCAGAAAAAGAAACACCTGCTTCCTGCACCTGCAGCCAGTGGGGAGTCGCCTTAAAATTGCAGCTATTTTGCGTTAATGAAAATCCTCTATGACTCGATGAAAAATAAAGCGACAGGTTGCAACATTTTTTTTTTTTTTTTTTGCTTTTTGGCGGGAAGTTTTAGATCAAAATTATTCTTACCTTTGTTACTGAGTGCGTGAATGGAAGCGTGAGTTGTAGTAGAATATATCCAACTAGAAGAGCCGCAACGATATTTTTTCTTTGGCCTGGGCCTGTGGTAGCGCTGTGATTGGCTGATGGGATGTCGGGTTTGATAGACTTAGAATATGGAATCTTGTGCTTCTCTGGCTGACGTTGAGTGAAGTTGGTGTTGGCTGCGGCTGGATCAGAGGACTTGGCGTGTCCACAAGTAAACCAACGGCATGGGATTTCATGTGGGGAGCAGAATAGGATTAGAGAAGCCAGACAGGCGTAGGGAAACATTCCTGTAGAGAATCAAATTAATCCTTAGTTTACCCTCAGCGGTTATTATTGGGGTTTGGGAAATTAAATTATACGAACCAATGTCAAAGAGTTGTGAGTTTAGGCCATGGAATAGAAAGGATAGGAAGAATCCTAGTTTCTTTGTTTTTTGGAAATTCAAGATGAATCCTGCAGTGAGATCAAATATAAAACCACCTAAGTGAATCCCGTAATATTCCAAGAAATCTTCTCCAACGATTTCAGAAACTGGTGTGAGGATCCTATGCTTTGATATGTTTCTCATTGAGTATCCTGAGAGCCAGTCCATGTCAATCTTCTTGACGGCTGCGTAGAAGTAGAGGAGACTAAATTGGAATTTTAAAATAAAGTAATTCCATTCTGGACATTTTCCTTCTGGTCTTTTAGTTTTTTTAGAAAAATAATTATCCAGGGATCTGAAAATTGATAATTCAGGCTTGAGTTCCAGATTTTTTATTTGTTCAGGTAGGAAGCTTACGCAAATGCAGTTGGGTTGGATCCAAATAAGAGAAGTACAGTTAGTCCGAATAAATACGAATGATTGTTCCAACGGGATTTATCAAGGGCTTGAAAATAAATAAACGGAAGTAAGTGGAGTAGGCAGGAGATCCGGAATTTGTACCCGAAAAGTATTCCCAGGCTTCCTATCAAAAATTATGTTTCAAGATTTTTCAAGTAAAAATAATGAATATTTAAAAAATGAAATAGTAATTTAGGGATATACCGATCCACATGAAAGAGTAGAGGAGACAAGCATACTGTACAGTCACCGGCTTGACGGATGGTACGATAGGAAAAAAACAATGGTTTGGATCCCCAAATCTTAAATCCGCATCTTCAAGTCCACGTTCTTGGAAGACGTCCAGAAACATACAGAGACCTGGAAGTGATAAAAAGATTTCGAATCGCTCCATGTATCCCCTATTATCGGGTGATTACGTTGAATGGGATCTTACCGAATAAAATGCGAAAGAGTCCTAGGGCCCTCCCATCAGATTCCATGAAGAGATAGTCACGAAATCGTTGATAGGATTTTTGAATTAGGGCTAGAATACTAGTTCCCCTCAATTTCTCCATGCTTACCGAAAAATAAGAAATGGAAAATTTATTGATTTTACGATTTCGGCTACTGCTTTCTCCCTCGGCTCCTCATCGTCGTCTGAGAGGAGAAAGGAGTAAAGTTTTCACCACATTTTCCTCATCTCTCTCCTCGGATGCTGTCTTGAGCCGAAGGAAAGTTTTAGGGTGATTGGCTTTCTGTAGAGTTGGAAGAGAAAGGTTGTAATCTTCTTTCCTCCAATGCCATGGCTCGTGAAAGTTGAAATTAGGCTGCCCCTTGTCTCTGGTTCCCATTGGGACGAGTAGAGTTAATGTAAGGGGTGGGCGGGGAATGGGCTTAATGTAAGCCTAGGGAGACAGTGATTAAAGTTAATGTATAATGTGATGGAGAGAAGGAGAAAACAAAAGGCTAATCTCATTTTCACACTACCGTGTAGGCGAGAGAGAAATTACTCCGCTCCTTCCTTCAATTACAGTTCTTTAGGCACCGTGTAGTAAAACTGGCTTTGATGGCTTTAATTGCTTTTACTGAGTTTTTTCCTTATGTTTTTTTAACTAGATGGCTGGAGCTCCTGTTGCAATTCCAGAAATGGAGGAGGCAGTGGGTGATGATGAAGGGATTGAGGTAGGGGAGGGAGACGCCGTTCATGAGCCAGTACCTGCCCCACCCGTGGAACCTGCACCTGGTGGACTTGGATTTGTACTTGGGGGTGGGTTAGGGGCTGCTCATCAAGCCCTTCTCCTTAGGGACAGTCCAACGGAGTTCCATCCTTACCGGACCCCGAAATGGTTTCATTTCAAGGTAAATATATGCTTTTCCAGAGAAAATTCCTCCAGCTACACCAGCACTTCTGGCTTAATTTGATCATTATTTTCAAGATTTGTGCTCTCATCCTCATGATCGGTGTTACTTTGAGCGTAGTGAGTTTCGGAGTACTCACTGTTCCAGGTAGGAAAGGAACAAAATATTTTTTATTTTATAGAGTAGAAGGCTAGAACTGTCTCAGAAAAAATGTTATCTTATGTTTTGGAATATTTTTGAGTTTTTCAGAAATTACGTATGCAAATATTTGAGTGGGTACGATTTGTATTGGAGCTTTGTTTATACAGTGATGGAAATCATACCTCCTGAAATATTTGCATACGTAATTTGTGAGCAACACCGAAAAATTCATAGCACTGCATGTTTTGTGCGACAATTCCAACCTTCCAACCTTAATTTTTTGTTGAGCGTTTAAAAAAAAGAAAGAAAAGAAACATTTTGAATTATTTCAGTTGGTATTGGGCGTGCTATTATGGGTTACTGGTTTCAAACAAAGGGGGAAGGGGTGCATGAGTTGTACACAACAGCTACAGGGCTCTATGTGACCTGGATACTCATTCGGTGTGTTCTAGTTCTTGGAACATGGATTCCTAAAGGCTGGGTAAGCCAAGGCCTTTTACGATTTTCAGTCCTTCAAATTTTACTCTACTGAATTGTGTTATAATTTACAGCCTGTGGTTTGGAATACTCTGAGAACTTGGAGTTTCACGGTAAGCTTTTAATTAATTTAATTTTGAATTTACTTTTATTTTTCTGTTAATTTATACCACTACTGATTTAATGCTGTAATTCTTGGTTTCTTGGGTTTGCAGGTGATAAAGACTGTAGTGGCAATGACAATCCTGGTGGGTGTGATTCCGTACCTCTGTGGCTTACTCTTTGAGCTTGTGATTGTAACCCCCTTGCGAATCCCACTCAACTCCTCACCCATCCACATTGCAAGTGAGAACTGGGTAATGGGTACACTCTACATCAAGATTGCATGCGCCAGTACCATGATGTCCCCACCACATTTTTGGCTTCGCCGGACTCTGGAACGCGTGAGTACTTCATTCAAGAGAATCCATGGTCTTCTAGTTCTTACGACTGATTTTTAAAATAGATTTACAACAATGGGATTCGTAATATTGACTTGAATTTGATTCTGAGAGAGTTGGCAGTCCCATGTATTGCAGGATTCGGTCTGGCACTTGCAGTCCCATATGTGATAAGCAAAAGCATAGTACCTCTCTTCGGTAAGTTTAAAATTGGTAGTTTATTCCTTTTATTAAAGTTTATTCATAATTCTTTTTTTCATAGTGACAAGTATGGATTTACAAAATCTTGTGGAACGCCGGATTTTCCCATTAATTTTGGTCCTCGTCGTAATATACCTAATTATCTTATTTCAAGTTCGACAGTTTACTAGACTCTACGAGCACATCAAAAACGACAAGTGAGTTTGAGGATGTGACTTAAATTTGTGAGGATCTGTTGTAATTATTTTTGAATTTTATTTCTACAGGTACTTAGTCGGGAGAAGACTCGTTAATTACGAGCGTCCCCCCTCCACCCCTGCAATCCAAGGAGTGCCTGTCCAATGAGTAGCCCCTTAACTCCTCAATTTGCAATTTTAATTAAAATTCACCTACAACGCAGAGCTAGAGAATGTAAGCTTAAATCCCTTCAGTTTATTTTTAATTAATTTAGGCTGCACGTGATATTTTTTAGGTTAAGTCGATGGCGCATCATATTAATTTTCGTTTAAGGTCCTAGCTTATTTCCTTTATTAACTAAATAATACAAATAGGAAGGATCAGAGTTCAGAGACTTCAAAATTTCAAATATATATGTTTTATGAGATAAAAAGGAATTTAAATTTGTAAAGATACTTTCCAAATTATTTAGCTTTTTTTTCAGAATGCTTACAGATGTAATTCCGTCATAGGATGAGATAATTATCCACTACTCCTTGGATGATCGGCTCATCTTTCGCTGTATCATATCTTTGATTTTCTTATTGAGAAGCCTATCTGTTTCTTCTCCTTCCCTGATTAAAGTCAAATTCGGTGGGGTACAGGTAGAATATTTTTCAGCTCTCTTTCCACTAGACATGATTTTATACAAGTCCTCGATGGATTTTGCGGATAGAATTTCAGCGTTGAGATTTGATTGTGGGCTCAGTGGGTAATTATCCTCGGCAAAAATCCACTCGGTTGAAGTTGGGAGCTTCCACTCACAAATTGCAGAGATCTCTTGACGGGCAACTTGGCAGAAATCATCTAGCGGCTATCAAGTGGGGTATTAAAAGCTTTAGGAACGCATCCTCAAATTCTTATAACGAGCTTACCAAGTCATTTGCGTCATAGCCAAATGGATTTTCTGTAAAAAAAAAAAAAAGAAAGAAAGAAAAAATGTATACAAAAAATGTACAGGGTGTCCAAAGTTAATTTCCTCAGTGAAAGTTTTTCATTTTTTTGAAATTCACTTAATCAATATTTAAAAGAAATATATATATATTTTTTTTTAATCAATATTTTACGAAACTTTTTTAAACAACTCAGCTTCGGTTAATTTACGTTCGGGTTTAGTGCATCGATTGCTCAAGTCTTCTTGCTAAAATTCAAATCAGAAATATCGGTTTTTGGCATTTTAAAAATTTGAAAAATTTTCACTGAGGAAATTAATTTTAAACCCCCTGTATTCAAACGAAGGCTTTTTGCTGTTTCCTTCGAAATTCCTTACCAATTTCCCATCCAATGCTCAGAATTCCTAATAAAATTCCAAATAGTATTTTTTTGAGATTCGTTTTTCGTTTAGATTTTTGTAATTTGAAAACAAACAGCTCACCTAATAAGAAGAATGAGGTGAGACCGACGACTGGAATCGTCCACCATTTTAGTCCAGCGACCAATTGGAACGGCAGAGCAAGTATGTACAGCCATGTTGAATGGTGTAAGCTATTGCAAAATTTACCTTAGTTTTCATTAATTTTCTTCTTCAATATCTTTCATCTGGAAACTAAAACTTACTGTACAGAGTAAGCGAGTGGAATTGGTGTACGCAGAATCCGTTCAAACCCTGCTATGCACTCCGTGAGGCCAACTACGGCTGAATCATTATTTTTTCAATTAGTGTTAAATTGCTACCCCCTCCTCAATTTCTCTTACCGATTTCCATTGAAGAGACGACGTAAGGCTCTGCCATGTTTTTCTCATTGACATAGTCAATGTAGCTAGAAATGTAGTAGGAAAGCTCGAGGGGGATATTATGAGGTGTGATGTAGTCATGAGCCATGTATTTACAAGGGACTTTGATCTTCTGTTGTGATTTGAGGGAAGCATTGGATGTTGGGGTTGAGAATTTTCGAAGATGGCTGAGTAGGGGACGGAGGTCATTAAAGTCATGGGCATATTCTTCACGGAGGTAGTGCTTGGTAGAGAAAATAAAAGCGATTAGGAGATTTACTGCGGATTTCTTCTCTATCACATCCTTTCCGTTCATTTCTTTTACTCCTATCCAAAAACAACGTGTCAGTGTACGGAGATGGACTGTCATGTCGCTCCAAATTTTACGTCCTTCCCAGTACCTGTAATCGAGAGTAGGGTTTTTAAATGGCTCTCTTCCATATTCAAAACTTTGAAGTGACCGTGCAAGCACCAAGAAGATCACACAAAAGGTCAAATTCTTGATTGGAATTTTTAAGAAAGTTCGAAAGGACCCCGCCAAAATAACATTAGGAAATTGGCGACATACAACTTTAAATGAAAAGTTGTGGCCTTAACTCAGTTTTCAGTGTAGAATCGATTGGGGAAAATCATTCTTCCAGATTCCCAATGGTTTGACCTCTGGAGGTCAACAAAGGTCAACCTAACCGATCTGGACAAACGATGCGTCGATCGAAAGGGCTTTGTGTCCTAATTCAAAAAATATACTACAGTCGATATTTTCAGTGTACAACATGGCCGTTAGAGGTCTCCAAACCTTACGTTCAGCTTTAAATGACATCTGGCGGTCATGTTCTGCTTTAAATAGTCAAGTGCAGCATATTTTTAGAATCAGGGCACCAAGCTCTGATTGACGTATCGCTTGTCTCGGTCGATGGGGCTAGTTGACTGACCTTTAGTGACCTCTAGAGGTCAAACCAATTTGAATTTGGAAAAATGGTTTTCACCAATTGATTCGACGTTAAGAACCGAGCTAAGGCCACAACTCTTATTTTAAAGTTGTATGTCGCCAATTTCCTAATGCTATTGTGGCGGGGTCCTTTAAACATTGAATGAAAGAAATGCCGCATTTGTCCAAAGGGCATGCCCGTATATGGGCATGCCCATATATAGTCATGGCTTCAAGCATCACATTCCCAGAAGTTCTTTTGAAAATGAATACAGATGGAGAAAGGAAGCGGGAATTTATAAAGTGATTTTCGTTTTCTCAAAAAGATTATTTTTTTGGGACCTGTGGGTGTCAATTCGTACTGGGGACTTGGCTAACCTGTCGTAGGCAGTATCCGTTCTAAAGACGAGAAGGAGGCCAATGACCACCCCCAGAATGGAAATGAGGGAATCTGGAATATCCAGGTTGACTGATGGAATGACGATATGGATGTAAACTACGGTCCCAGTGTAGGCAAGTACAATCAGCAAATGCCACCATATTTCTTGGGTGAAAAAAATAAATAATGGTAAAAAATAAAATAAAACTGTATCGATTTTGGTGAGTAAATACTTTTACCTATTATGACAGTGCCCTTGAATTGAAGCATAAGTGGAACCCTCATATATTAGAATACTTGGAATACACTTTCCACGAGCACTTTTGTTGCTCCGTTCCAGTCTCAACTCAAAGGACCCCGCCACAATAACATTAGGAAAGTGGAGCCATACAACTTTAAAAGAAAAGTATCTAACTCTGTTTTTAGCGTAGAATCGATTGGTGAAAATCGTTTTTCCAAATTCGAATTTGTTTGACCTCAGGAGGTCATTTAAGGTCAGCTACTTGACCTAATGGATCTGAACAACCGATACGTCGATCGACAGGACTTGATGTCCTGATTCTAAAAATATGCTACACTTGACATTTTTAATGTAAAACATGGCCCCCAGAGGACATTTAATGTTAAACAAAAGGTTTGGCGACCTCTGGCGGCCGTGTTTCACATTAAAAATGTCAAGTGTAGTGTATTTTAGAATCAGGACATCAATTCCTGTCGATCAACTTATCGGTTGTTCAGATCCATTAGTCAAGCAGCTGACCTTAAATGACCTCCTGAGGTCAAACCAATTCGAATTTGGAAAAACGGTTTTCACCAATCGATTGTACGCTAAAAACTGAGTTAGATACACTACTTTTCTTTTAACGTTGTATGGTTCCACTTTCCTAATGTTATTGTGGCGGGGTCCTTTTCTTCATTTTTGACTGCGAGAACAGTTCAAGAGAGAGATGAAAGGAAGGATTATGAAAGAAGTGAAGAAACCTTAGGATTTTTAATTACAATCCAGATGTTTCACTAATACGATTTTCACGAATAATTCCAAATTCAAATGTGTAAATCAGTTCATCGGAGGGAGGGTCCATCTGCTTTACGGGTTAATCAATATCGATAAAAATCAAAACCTCATTTACACTGATTAATGCCTTCCATTCAAAGTTTAATTCACTATTTTAATTTTAACCAAAAAAAAAAGATTTTTTTTTAATTTCTGATAGGAAATAGCACGATTAAAACTTTTCAGTCTTGATGCAATAAAAGGAAGCTGCAACAGTTTGGGGTTGATGCTGTGGTTGTGCCGTTGAGCAAGTTACAGGTTCTGGGGTTGTGGGGGTCAAAGTTTGAATTCGACCAGGATCCACCGAGACTTCTGATCATCAGTTGAGCATTAAAGACTCCTTTAGACATCTGCTACGACGATTCTGACACTCTCTCTTTTGGATGGATCTTTTTGAATTTTTACCAATTTTTACCATATTCCTAAATGTTTCAGAACTTTTTAAATTCTAAAAAATTTCAAAACTTTCAAATGTTTCCAAACTTTCAAATTAGTTTTCAATTTAAAATTTTGTTTAGAATTCTCTATTTCTTCAAAATTTCCATAATTTTAAGTTTTTTGAAGCTTTCTTTGTCAAAGTGTTTTTGAAGTGGCGCTTGAAATAAAATCGCCTTCGTCTGTGTGCTAAAATTGTTTGTGCGCGATTTCTTTTATTTTAATTTTTAGCGTCGAAAATTCCCGGCATTTTGAAATTTTAAATAAATTTCCCCTGTAATTACTCGAGTAGTACAAAAATTAGCTTACGGAAATCGGGTAAAGTAAATGGCGTCTTTGCCCTCGACACAACAACGCAACGTTATTACAAATTGCGCTTTGAAATAAGATCATTATTCAGCACCACCTCCCAAAATTTCACAGTAAAACATTTTTAATGGAATTCAACTTCCTCCTGATTTTCTTCTCAGCTTTGCGCAGGAGTTGGACAAATTAACTCAATTTTCAGAAATAATCTTGTGAAATAGTCCCCTTGGTGCAATTTCCAGATGAATAAGTGTTGGAGGAAAGTCAGTTTAAATGAATTACGATTTCTATGTGACATGATTTATAATTCCTGCTCAAAATCTCTCCTCTCATTTTACTATTTAAGGAAATATTACAGGAAATTCTACTTTATTTTCTTGATTAGTAGTATTGTGCAAGGGTTGAGGAAGGAAGCCGGTAAACTCAAAAATTTCTAGACATCCTTTGAATATTGAGCATAAAAGAGGAAGGCTTGGAAGCTGGAGAAAGAACCTGGCCGCATTGCAGTAGATGCCCACTATTAAAACTAAACTTTCCTTTCCCGTAAATGAGAAATTAAAGAACAGAGACGTATGCTAAGAACTTTTTCTTAGAATTTACTACTTTTTACTTCGCTTGGTTGGGATTTTAAGGCTTTTCCTTCTAAAACTATGAAATCTAGAACATTGAGCCTCCAAAGTAAGTAGCTTTACTTTTATCATGTAAATAGGCAAGAGGGGGGGGGGGGCGGTGAAGAGTTAAAGGAATGGGTTACACCACCACTGCTCAAGGTGAAAGCGAACATCATCCCACTTTACTCCATCCACACTTTTACTACTACAATTTGACGTCATTCAATGCAGTAGATGCCCACTATTAAAACTAAACTTTCCTTTCCCGTAAATGAGAAATTAAAGAACAGAGACGTATGCTAAGAACTTTTTCTTAGAATTTACTACTTTTTGGGCAGGGATTCATCTAGGTAAAAAATAGGCTGTTACTTGCTGGATTCTTGTCTGATTTAACCAGGAAATAGGCTTCTTTAAGTTCGCTTTAAGAAATGAGAGCGGATGAAAGGGGAAAACCCAATGCAGAACTTTCTAAAAGAAGAAAAACTCTACCGGGGTCCTGTGGAGTAAAAGCAGAGAAAGTTACTGATTTTCTCTCACTCACCTACTTCGCTTGGTTGGGATTTTAAGGCTTTTCCTTCTAAAACTATGAAATCTAGAACATTGAGCCTCCAAAGTAAGTAGCTTTACTTTTATCATGTAAATAGGCAAGAGGGGGGGGGGGGCGGTGAAGAGTTAAAGGAATGGGTTACACCACCACTGCTCAAGGTGAAAGCGAACATCATCCCACTTTACTCCATCCACACTTTTACTACTACAATTTGACGTCATTCAATGCAGTAGATGCCCACTATTAAAACTAAACTTTCCTTTCCCGTAAATGAGAAATTAAAGAACAGAGACGTATGCTAAGAACTTTTTCTTAGAATTTACTACTTTTTGGGCAGGGATTCAT
>JABASM010001219.1:0-15713 GCA_019776545.1 Brachystomella parvula | reverse complement strand
CCATCACTCCACCTCCAAACCGCGCACTCCGCACTCCGTCAGTCCAAAACTCCGCCGTAATCAGTCCATTCCGCAGTCCGCACTCCACTCCGGAGTGGAGTGATGCCCCAGTATGAGTGATATCCTGAGATCAAACCAATTAGAATTTGGAAAAATGATCTTCACTAATCGATTCTACCCTGAAAACATTAAGGCCGCAAGGTTTCTTTTAAAGTTGTATCAGTCACCTTTCATACTGTTAATCCGCCGTGCTCCTTTCTTGCTTGATGACAATAAAAATGGTTTTTACAACTTAAAGTATTTTGACGCCATTGCGGAAGAAACCGCGGAATGAATTACATTTCCAATAAGTAAAATTAAACCTTAAAACTTAACTTAAAAACTTAAAACACCCAAATTACTTATTAATTTTTAATTAGTATAACTCCGGATTCTCTAAAAGTAAAAGTGAGGAGTGCTTATACGTCTGCGATCAGTGGTCGAAGCCGCTAACATGCATTGCAACTCGTGAACGTACACAAGTGCACGCAAGTTGCGATAAACTGCGATCCCAACTTCCGATTTTTCTTAAGAAAAAAGCATATAAAAAGAATCGCATATAGCGACTGACTTCGATGATTGAAATCCAACATATTTAATAATAATTATAGATTAGTTGAAAGACGCTCAAATCGAAAACTCAGCGTAGCAAGCAATCTTATGCTTAAAAAATTGTCATAATTTCCAATATTCGAAACTATATTTTCACCATTGCTACTTTCTTGATATTCAGCAGTACTTTAGCAGTACCTATTATGCCTTTCCTATGCGCTGACCGTGAGCTGAGTAGCGAGTCTCGTTCTTCTTCTATCTAATTTTTTTTGTGCCTCGAAAAAGCAGGCCGATGAGCCAGCTGCAGCGCTCGCTCCTTCGTTTCCATCATCATCATCCTCGGCTCAGCTGTAGTGAAATCCTGATCTCCTTTTTTTTCTTCACTCTCCTTCATTCTTCCAAGCTCCTAGCTATGTGAAACACATCAAAAAAGAAGTAAGATCAATCCTTCTGATTTTCCTCCTAACTTTGGATTAGTTAAGTATTCTAACTTCCATTTCTTTACTCCTTTACTCAAGGCATACTCTTCTCCTACCAAAGGAAATGGAATGTGTGATGGGCACGCTCTTACTTACTACCGGAGCTGAGAGCAGTTAGTACCTTCTCCAAATCCTTCAAGGAATCAAGGAAGTGTAATTGTTAGTCGGTCTGTAATCTAATAGTTAGTGAAGAGTGATCAAAGACGAGGACTTGACGTCAGCTGGGAATCGTAAGTTCATCGGAAGAAGAAGCAAAATGTCCTGCTCTTGGGTTGGGTGGTCGTGATGGTGGAGCTAAAAAGACTTGCTGAATTTCCCAAAAGATATCGATCTGCATTGAGTAGTCAGCCGGTAGTTGAGTGAGGAGCGGAAGGTCAGGGGTCGACTACGCCTCGTGTCTCTTATTCCAATTCACCGCCTCCAGTTTTCCAGTGTTACAAGCCTAAAATTCCGGTGGTCAGTTGTTATGAATTCTAAAATCATCAAGGGATTGGTGAGCAAGAAGAAGAAGCGCTACAAGGAAGGCGGCTACGATTTGGACTTGTCATGTAAGTTGGTTAACTTTATTAGACGTTACACTTATTCGTATGGGCTGAGAGGAATTGATTTTTAATCGAACTCGGCTTTTTAGAATCGGGGAGGCTGATAAACTCTTCAAGGTCGTTTATAGGTCGAGATGGAAGTGTTCGGATTTCAATTGACCTACATAAATATATTTCCTTTGTTTGAGTCAGTAACTTCTTCAATAGAATAATATAAAGCAGCAGTATCTCCAGTGCTAGCTAAATTGGAGCAGAATGAGTTCGACGGATGATAATGAGGGTAACGAGGAGTATTCTTGACAATGACAGGGTCAATGGACGCTTAGGTTCCCAATTCACCATCAGATTACTAATTTGCACACGATCAGGAGGACGTGCTAAGAGGTCAAGTAGTTTAATAAGCTTGGGTTCATCAGATAAAAAAATGATGACGAGTCTACGCGTGGGGAAGTACGAAGGGTTACGATTTCTCCAGGCCTTTTGGACTGACAGAAAATTGTACTGCCAGACAGCTCGGCACCATCACCCATTGTCCTAGCCTCTCCCCCTTCCATGAAGGGACCACTCAGTCTAGGTAGTTAATGAACAATCATTAAACTAACGATGTACTTAAAATTAACTACCATTTTTTTAATCACTTTCACTATCCTGTCCAGGTCCAGGAGCAGACTCCGTGGCGGCTTCCTGCTTCTAATTCCCAGTCTGCTAGTCACTGCTGCGAAGCCTACTGAGCTGATTCATAGGAAATTCTTTTGTTCAGGTCATAATTACAGCTTAAGCTGCATTTTCCGTCCTGCTGACTCCTAGACAGTAGACATCTAGCATAGCGTGTGCCATTGTGTCAGGGGAGGGAGAGGAATGACATTGACAGAGAGAGGCGGTGATTAGCTAGATGCAAGTCAGAAAGCTTTTTCCTGGGAATTAATCAGATACCCTGCGTGATCTGTCTAGGCTCAGCCCACTCTCATCATACCTTCTCAAATTATTAGTTCATTCAGCCTGGATTTAATTTTGGGGTACATTATGTTCAATCGAGCTTGTCTTTAGTCTTCCTTTTTCTCACCAGCAAAAGTTCAAAAATACAATTTTCTGAAATGAACTTTCCTCCATCCTTTGGAGCAGTGAATCACCGCCAATGTTAATCATCCTTTCATTTCAAATGGCCTATTGTGTGGTTAAAATTGAGAATGATTGGATTTGACTTCTGACTTTAAGGGGGGGGGGGACGCTGATCTAAATTATGGCTATTCACCTGTATGTTTCGTTGAGGTCAAGGTAAGAAAAATGAAGAAGCATAGGAGCGTAGCCTTTTGAACCTTTGCCCTTTCTCTGGTAGAAGAGCAGGCGGATGCGTCTATTATCGCTCCCTGGCAACTGTCGACCAGGAATCACTTTCCACGGATATCTACAGAAAAAAAAAATTCATAGATTTTTTTTCTCTGTATCAAATTGGATTGCCATAAGCTGAGAGGCATTATGTAGTACCTAAGTCAAGAATTATTAGATTTGTCATCTCTATAGTGCGGTGGAGCAGGTGCCGTAGAAGGTTACTTGTCCTTGAGTGTGGTGAGTTATCACCACGCTTGGAAAAAATCTCTAAATGCATTTTTGGGGAGTTGCCTAGAACAACCCTTCTTCCCATTTCCATTGCATTTGTCATAGCTGAGTATGAGCGATCAGCGAAATTGAATTTTTTCTACCTTTATCTCGTCGCTCTAGATTTTTTCTAGGCATTTAAGTTTCTAAAATGGATATCAAGCTGAGCTGAAAGCTAATATTTTATAAGCTCCGTCAAGTTCTGTTAACGAATAGAAAAATTGAATTTCATTCTCCTAGATTTTTTATCTCAAGTAATTATAAATGAGTTCTCGCGTGACGTGACGTCAGTTACCTAACCTACCTCACCTGCTCCGCGTGCTCGCACGATCCTCACCCACTTTTCCTTCCTGCCATGCTGCCAAAAGCACTTGTATAATGTTGGGAAAGTAATTAAACCCAAGAACTACACTGTAATTTGATGAGTGTTTAATTAATGTGTGGAAAAGTGGGTTCTTCAGAATTTTGACATTGATTCCATGCTTCCATTGCCAAGGGTATAGGAATGAGACACTGCTTTCGTTCTGCACTATGCATACTGAAACCACTCTGGGATCTAACATTTCTTTGGCATGGTTCCTCCGGATTTCCCCTTTATTCGCTTGACTTTTCTTAGACTTTGCCCAAGTTTCTGTACTCCAGTTCATTCATTCTTACGAGAAGCATCCAGAAGGATTTATTGAAAGATCCGTACAGATCTCATTGAAAATGGATTTTGCAGATGATGATGATAATTAAAAATAGCTGAGTGAGTTTGATTGGTACGGTTTGATTGAAACCGCAGCAGAAGGCCCGGGGGTTCCATGTTCCATACCCTCCAATTAGGAAAAAAGTGGAACTCTGTTCTGGCTAATGCAATGATAAATAGAGGTCAAAATTTAATAGATGGTGACCGAGAATAAATATAGCACCCGATCAATAAATGCTAAGCAAGCAAAAGGTTGGCCGGGTTTTTGAGAAAACTTTCAAAGAGTTACCTGAGTGAATACTATTTATAAACTCATGGAGAATCTAATTAGTATATCTCGCTTCCATTCGTTCTTTAGAATGAGTAATCTAATTTATAAACTATTTTAATATGAAATTAATGTGAATTTTGATTGCATTTTTTTTATATTTTCTTTTCTAGATATCGGTGGTAATGTGATTGCAATGGGTTTCCCAGGAAAGAACATCGAAGCTCTGTACCGAAATGATATCGATGAAGTCTATCGGTTCCTCGAGGAAAAGCATCCTGGAAAGTATAAGATCTACAATCTCTGTTCAGGTGAGTTGTGCAATTGCAATGAATTGGAATTAGCGTTAGGAAGTGGAGGATTATATTTCCGTGATCGTAATTTTTCACGTGTCGGTGCATTCTCCCATTATTTTTTCCCTTCGCCCTTTCGCCTACGCGTCTAGCAGCCTTGGCATATTTTATTTGCTTATAAGTACTTGCTGAAATATTTTGTGATGACTGATGATGAATATTGATAAAGAAGTCGGTATTGAGTATGGTCGTATATCCTGATCCTTTTCCAAGGCGCAGAGATGTCTGGCTCGCTTGATTTCTTCTTGTGATAATGATCGCCTTGACATTTTTAACATACGATGAATAATTAACGCACCCCCTCCCTCCTCCCTGGATATGAAGTTAATCTCGGATCTGAGTCGCATAGATGCGTTAGAAATTGATTAGAGGAATTATAGCTTTAGTGATTCCATTCTCCAGCTTTTTCCTTCTCATTTTAAGTGTTATGCGCTCAGGATGATCACTAGTTTGCTGTAGCTAATTAATTTCTGTTTTTTTTTGTTCCCAAAGAACGATCTTATGATCCTCAGAAGTTCCACGGAAGAGTAGCTAACTTTCCTTTTAAGGACCACAACCCACCAACCCTCAGCAGCATCCCCCTATTCTGCTCCGATGTCCAGGAATGGCTGGCTTCGAATCCAGAGCATGTAGCTGTAGTCCACTGTAAAGCGGGAAAGGTAATAATTAGTAGATCATCGAGGAATGGGACTCCCTTGATTAGAAACTAAACTTATTGATTTTTTATTTTTATTTTAGGGGAGAACGGGAGTGATGATCTGCTGTTACTTGTTACACAGTCAGCAAGCAGCAACAGCACAAGAAGCTTTGACCTATTACGCCAAACAGCGTACGACTGATGACAAGGGCGTTACTATCGCATCGCAGCAGAGATACGTTGAGTATTATGAGAAAATCTTAAAATTCCCAGCTAAACTGAACGTGAGAAAGTGAGTCACCGGCGTTCGCTTGTCTTTAATTATTTATTTCTTCATAGGAAAAATTAATTTTTGGAAAAAAAATTAGGACTGTTCTCTTGACGGAGCTCACATTGGAAGGAACGATCAGTACGACGGGGTCAACTGGGATCATTTATATTTCCATTACTCAGACTGGGGAGAGGGAGGACCACAAATATTCGAATAGTGGCCAAGGTATTGAATGGAAGAAGACTGGAGGTGAGGAATTGCGTCACTGCGTGCAGCCGTTGCGTACTGTCATGCAATGAAATTGTGGCTGATTGAGAATTTTTTACTTTCAGTCCCGCTTACAATCTCTTTGACCCACCCCCTTGCTCTCCGGGGAGATATCAAGGTCGAGCTCTTCGTGAAGAATATGATGACGAAACAGAAACTCTGCCATTTCTGGTTTAACACCATGTTTGTGGACTCATGTCCTACTTCAGAGTTTTGCCCTACCTCTACCACAAATAATCGTACCAGTGCAAGGTAAAAAAAAAATAAAACTAAAGACGAAGGAAATTGTTAAAAAAATTTTCCTTGCTGTGAATTTTTAAGATATTCAATTCTTTCAGGTTTTTACTCCAGGCAACTCCGGCCGTTAGAGGCAGTAGCGATAACGTGCGGGAGTACGGAAGAACTGAAAGCTGTCCACCGACCACGGATGTCTACCATTCACCTATTCCCGAGCACTGGGCACGATTCGAGGAAACGTAAGCAACTTCAAATAATAGCAAACCTAAGGATTATGTCTGAAATTCTTTTGTGAAATATTTTAGCAGACTTGATGGAGTAGTGGCAGAGCCCACCCCGCCAATGCACTTAACTTTCAATAAAACCCACCTGGACAAGGCTAATAAGAACTTAATTCCGAGCAAGTCAAACTTCCGTATATCTCTTTCCTTTAGTCATGCAGAGAGTGACCCGGGTGGTTGTACAGCGGCGTCTCCTCGCTGCTTTCGTTCAAATAGTGACACCCAAGCTATACCACCAGCTCCACCTCGTTACAGTTCCAGCTCTAGTAGTAGCTCCTGTACAGATGACGATGCGTCCAGTGAGGGTTCAGCAGACTCGACAGGGGCTCTCGTCACGGGTGGCGGTATCAAACTCTAAATTTTATATTATATTATATTTAAATTAATTTATAAACTAAAGAAAAAGGCTGCTTTGAGTACAAACAAAACGTTTTATAGTAAATTTTATCAACTTACGGAATGAGGACGGTATGTAATTATATAGTCAAGTTACTCAAAACATCCTTTTTTTAATACGGGATAATTTCCCTGAGCCATTGTGCAGCAACAGTTGCGGAAACAGAAATGGAGGAAGTGAGAAATTGAATTTGCAGCAACACTGAAAAATATGCTATGCTCGCCCTGGTAGTTGGCTAGTTTTATTCGATCAAATAGTTTAACCGGGACTGAAGGATATTCTAATATTTTAGATTTTAGGCGAGGGTGTTAGAGAAGTTACTGATGTCATCGGCACATTTTTGTGATGCAGCAAGGACGCCTGGAGATCCATTGTCCATATCTGTTTTCAACTGAGCCGAAATAGTCTTAATTTCCTCACGGTTTTTTCCAATGTCTCGTACTAAAACGTCGAGCTGCTTCATGGCCTTAACAAAGGTTTGAGCTGAGGCATCAAGTGCATCACGTGCAGCGTAACAGGACTGGCCGAGGGTCTCGAAATCATTATACAGCTTCTCTCCCATGGTATTGGGTCTGAAAGGCGCAAAATGTTCAATTTAACAAATTCCATTAGGTTCCAGCGGACCGGTGGTTCTTACTGTGGGATTTGGCTCAAGTACTCATCATTTCGCAAGTCAAACCAGAATCCAGCTCCATTTTGCAAGTAGTAACTTTTGTTGTCACGTTTGCGTGCGGCAAGGGCTACAACTGCCTTGATCTTAAGTTTGTTTAAGAGCCCGTCCTCATGGGACCAGTCGTAGATAGAGTTAACAAGCTTTTGGAGTCGTGGGACAAGGGTTATCGTATTGTCGTTGGCTGTTTCAGCCAATGCCGATACTTTTTCCAATTCTTTCTTAACTTCACCATTGACACCTTGTCCATTGATGAGTTTGAGGGCAATTTTAGCGAAAGCATCAATGTTATAGTTTGCACTGGAATTTCCTGCCAGGAACCAAACCTTTGAATCACTGTCCAAGTCGCTCAATTTTGGAAGATAAGCTTCTGCTGATTCAGCTGCGATCATGGGCAAGACTAGAAGGAGAAAATGATAGAAGGAAAATTAGAAAATGATTCCAGGGATCTGTTTAAATATTTGCTACCTGTGCTTGCCATGAAGCAAAATGGAAGAAAAACTGCAAGTCGGACCATAGTGACGTCTAGTTCTCGGAGTCGGAAGACTGTGAAAGTGAAGAACCGATAATTCAGTTTTCATCTTTTTATATTCGAGGTTACTTCCTAATTTCCTTGTGATGGCACACCTGTCAAACGTCAACTCCAGACTTAACTGGAAATCCATAGGGTTAAAATTATTTGCAATTGCAGAAAATTAGAATTTAAAAGGTTCAGTAGTGGACTTTGAAAGGTGGGGCGGAGGTTGACAGGTGCATACCATTTCTGTGAGCAGAATTAAATCAGTGTTAACCAAGTATATTCTAATCCCAAGCTTTGTTAGCCGGGCAAACAGCAGGGAAAAAATCGGTTCAATAAAAAAAATGATTTTAAAATACGCTGATGAATTATAAATTCTCATGGCAAGCCAGTGGCTTCATTTTTTTCCCTTTTCTGCAATATTATTTTCCTCATTCAATTTCAATCAATCTTTCTGCTTAGGCAGGTTCGGCGCACCTGTTTTAGCCTGCGAAGGGTTTTCTTACTAAGATTGCTTGAAATCAGGATTTAGGAAAAAGGTGTGGACCTGCTTATTTTTTCATTTCCCAGATGAGCCTCCTCCCTTCCCACCTGAACCTCCTAATGGGAGTGAAGGTGATAAAGAATGATGAAGATGGGGATGATTGAAGGGAGAGAAGAAAGGAAAGAGTCAAATGAAGTTGAATAACGGGAAGTTGACACACATTTCCCAAGATCTTGTCTTTAGACGAATTGCAGTCCAGTTCTACTTTTTTCTTCTTCATTTGTACCTCATTGGACTTGGAGAGCTCATTCACTCGTGAAAGGGGAGGTAAACACCTGAGAAATGAAACAGCATCTTCTCTTCATCTCACTACCACCATCATCACACCTCAGAACAAGGTTTCATTATTCTTAGAAGTCGGGATTCGGGATAAAGCTCCTATTGTTGTTAAGTATTCCGTCTCCTCGAAGCCAAATTCATTGTTTAACCGTGCAGATTCTGAGGTTTTGAATTCTGAAGACAGTTTCGCTTTTATAAAAGTGAAAATTGGACTTACGGGTTGTCACCGGCAAGGTATGCTTCGATCCTTGTTACAGTTAAGTGTCCATGACCCCTAAGTCTCTTCCGCAAAAAGGTGGGGAGGAACCCTTGGGACTCTGGTGTTGCTGACCTTCGCCTATCGGCTAGTGGATTCTAGATTTTCGAAAATTTTCAAAGCAATATAGAATTCATGGGATCTTTAATCTTGACTTTTAAAATGGTAAGTTGGAAAATAATTTCTCTAGCAAAGACAGATTTTTTTTTTAAATATAGATTTGAAAATAAAAATTACGGTCGTAAATTCGAATGAAAAAACAAGTCCATATTCGCGTCTTGCTTTTATCCAAGCTTGTCACACCGAAAAAAAAAATTGCCAAATTCTCAAGCATTTTTTCGACACAAAATTCTTTTATAGATTTTAAAAAAATAAGGCTACTACGATCGTAAATTCTTCGAATGAAAAAAACAAGTCCATATTATTTGCGTTTCGTTTTAGTCCAAGATTGTCCCACCGAAAATATTCCCAAATTCAAGGAAGCGTATGAGTCAGGCAAAGAGAAAATTGAGGTCGCGAAAAATTATAGCTTTGTTGAACGTAACTCTCATTTTCGTAGAATTTTGCAAGCGGAATATTTATGCTGATTACTGATTACTTCTTAGAAAACTTCGGGAACAGAAATAGCTTCACAGAAAAATGAGCTTGAAGAGTTATAAAACTTAATTTTTATGGATACAGACAACAGGTTCACTGAGTATAAAACGTCAAAATGAAAAAGTATGTCAGATCTTGAGTGATTGACTCCTCCCTTGTTCTTGTCTCGGTTTTTTTGGCTGCGTAATGAAAGGAAATGGAGATTATCGTTATATTCTTCGTGAGAATTCTGAGGACTTGCATTCAAGAGTCCATTAATGATTTGTTGATAAATAATTATGTTTTTTCCTAACTGTACAAACAGGTGGTCCTACCTCTAGGCTCGCTCCTACTTCTCATCAGTATTGGAGGCGTGCATGGACAAGATGAGTACATGACCTGCTCCCGTCCTGTCAAGTCATCCAGATCTTCTAGGCAACATGTCCAACCCCCCTGTGACACCATGAGCCATTCTAGTGACAGCTGGTGTACACTTCCCGGACCATATTACCCATGGTAAGCTTCAAGAAATTCAGCTCACCAGCTCGAATTTTCAAATTACAAGCTAAAGCGAGCCAATTCTTTTTTTATAGGCATTCTGTTCGTCGTTTCGTTTTTGAGAATCAGGGGCTCATGCGTCGTATGTACGGAGAAGTCCGGCAGCTCTCTGTTCTCCGCATGGAATTCTCCGGGGATAGCAATACGCTTGAAGAATCGCGTGATTTTGATGATCTCTTCAAACCAATTTCGACCTTTGACACTTCATCGACACTGAGCAGTTTCTTAACTACTGAAAGCCTCCCAACTCTCGTTGTCACGAGCAGTGGTGATGAAACGAGCACAAGGTCAAGCTCCACCCCCACTACTCAGTCCCCACCCTTAGTGTCTAGTAGTGATGATGGAGCTGGTACTGGGAGGAGCAGTGAGCCAGAGGACAGTGACCTCCTTACAACGATTCCCGACATGATGACCACTACGGAAGAAACTGGGAGTGGAGTTCCCGGCTTAGAAAAAGAGGGTGAGACAGGGGTTGGGGAACGGGAAACAGTTGGAGCTACGGATGAGCCACCTCCACCACCCACGACGCAAAATCCACCTGAAGAGGAGCCAATACCAGTTCTCGGTGGGATAGTTCCTCTGGAAATTACCGTGACAGTGGTTCAGGCGTCGTCGTCCACTCCTGGTCAAGCGCCTTCTGCTCCTCCAGTATCGACTGAAGGGCCTCCCAAGGCAGAGGAGGAGAAAACAAGGAACGAGGGGCAAATGCTGTTCCAGGATTCTGATAAATCTACTACCAGAACTGAGGCACCCGTTACCCCTTCCACGGAGGATCCCCGAGTCCGGACGACGAATCGCCAAGGAGTGTAAGCTTGACTTGAACTTTGCACTTGAATTTACCGTATTCACTCGAAGATAATGCGCACATTTTACAAGATTTCCGGGGTTTTTTGAGGAAAAGCTTGACCCAGCGTCACTGGCAACTCGTTTTCCTTGGTGCTCATTATGTTAGAAGTGCGGGCTAGGCATGTTTTTTTTTACATGATCGAAATCTTATGAATTATAATCAAAAGTGCGTAGTAAAAAGGTGCGCACCAACTATAAGAGAGAATATGGTACCCGCTGATTGGTCAAATATTTCATCTGTCGAAATTCTGATTTACGTTTGATTTATTAGGAACGCATGCCCAGTAAAGGAAGAAGTTGTAGCTCCGTACTGGGCAAATAATACAAGGGGTGAGGTCCTAGCGCTCCTCAACCTCTATCCATTTGAGCAGTACATCCATTGGGAGAAATGTACGAATGAGCATCGTCAGATGTACTGCAGGGATGGTTGCAGGTGTGAGCAGCAGTACCGTCTTCATCGTCTCCTCGCTTTTGACCCACAGAATGAGTGTCGTGGGATATTTTCAGACTGGTAAGCAAAGAAAAAATCCGACTTTTCTGATCCGATTTCTCACCGTTATTTTTTTTCCAAGGTTCCGATTCCCATCCTGCTGCGTCTGTAAATGTTATTTTGATGACCTGGTGCCGGAACGCGTTTCCTTCAATCGAAGTCCTCGGATTTTACCAGAAACGCCTCATGCCCACACTCAGGCCTTCACTCATTTAGATTTAGATGGACCGGATGTCAATGGTGTTGATGACTCACATTTCTTCTACAAATATAGCACTTCGTTTAGACAGCCTAGAAAATAGAATTCTGAATTTAAATAATTTCTTTGTCAACTTCTTCATACTTCCATTGTTAGTATTATGCGCATGTCTTTACGGTAAGCGTAGTTTTTAGAAAAATTTCTAGTGAAAGCCTGCTTTCACTTTGATAATTTTTCAGCCCTGAGAATAATGTCTTTCATTCCTATGCCACATCACAGATGAAGCAGGCAGGTATTCTGCTGCTCAGAGTAGTGGAAATGTTTGATCAATTTACTGAGACCCTTTGTATTGTATTTTTAATTGTAACAAGTTGTTGCTAATTTTATGGAAATGGAACGACTAGTCATTAGTCATTAATAAAATTTTTTGATTCTGAATAATTTTAAATCGAGAAAATTCTGTAGTTATCCAAACGCCCTGAAATTTTGCTTTCTCACTGAGCTTTCTCTGCGCTGTAAAATCAATAAGAAAACTGCATCTCATCGCATCTCACGTCTTTCCTCCTCCACCTCATTTCCAGATTCATTCATGGAAGATGGACCCGAAAAATCAATATAGAAGAGGTAAGGAACTTCATTTTTCAAGTTTTAGAAAGAACTTCAACGTTTTTAAATTAACAAAAGTTTTGAAGTGAAAGCTTGAGAAAAAGCTGAATTTTGAGGTTCTTTACACAGATTTCTACAGAACGGAGGATGAAATGATGGGTGCTGCTGGGATGACACGGAAGCGCGTTTTAACATCACAGTCTGATCTTAATGACGAAAATCCAGGGTAAGCTCAAATACATAGCAATTGAGCCAAAATTTTTCTAATATAATGGAATTGATAGTGAAAATTTGGATTTTGATCCAATATAAAATTTTCAGGATTTACGAAGAACTGGAAACACTGCGCAGCTTGGTCGATGAATTTGAAGGTGAGAGACCGTCTTCAAAAAAAGGAACCATTGATGGCTCACTCATGTCCACCGTCTTCGGGATTGTTCTCGTCATGATCCTGAGTATGAGCGTCTACGCGTTTGGCAATCTCTACAAGGCTGTGATGCGGAGATTCTACAAAGACGAGTAAGGGACTCTCGACCCCATTTTCAATCTTATAAATTGGCTCAAGTAAAAGGTGTGCCAACAATTCGACAATTAATTCCAGCATGGTTGGAAAATTTTTTGAAGATGACCAAATAAACCAAGCCACTGCTTTTGGTTACTAAAAAGTTTCAGTTCATTCATTAAGTCATTAGTCAAATGGCCAGGTCTCTTAAGTATTAATTCTGTGGAAGACAGGCCTGTTATTTGCTGAGATGAGATTAAGGCACACATATTGCTGAAAGAGGCGTTGAGGAAGTCAGAGGTTAAGTAAATGCTCTTGTTGGATTTGAATAATTTCATCGTAGATCAGTCGCTTCCATTGGTCGACCGTTCTTGGCGTGTCGTCGATTGAATGGTCGTAAGAGGTAGGTGCAGGCTATACAGAAAAAAATTATGAAAAATAAATTTACATTCTAAAAATGGGTAAAATGATACAAAATTGTTGGTTCTGATACAAAATGAATTTTAGGTTAGCTTACAGCGTTCACTTCCGGTGCAAAGTACCAGACATTAATGTATGGATGAAGAAGAGCTTCCTGGACACTAATCCGATTCCCAGGGTCGATTACTAACATTTTTGATAAAAGGTCACGGGCTTGCTCAATCCTAAGCTGAGAATCTTTAGAATTCTCGGTTGAAGGAAAGGAATGATCTGGGAAGAGGGTCTCAAAGGAATCCCCAGTAAACTTTGGACAATTTTCCACATACTGACGGACAGTGAAAATTAGGCGATTCATGAACTCTTTGCTTGGTGTACCTGTAAATGAGAAAAAAGTTTTTAAAAAATACTTCAAGCTAAGGTAAGAGCGTAGCGGGTTTAAATTCACCTAGCTGCTCAATAATTTTGTTCCACTGGTCAATATGATCAGATCCCGGAAAAAGTACGCTGCCTCGTATCATTTCACCTGAAGATTAAAAATTCCACTGTAAAGCTCAGAATTTTTTAGAAAAAGTATCTAGCGTCAAGAAATTTTTGATAGCCTTACGACCCATGCGGTCATTAGCTTCATGGCTGCGTTTACCACTTACCCATGATACAGCCAACACTCCAAATATCGACGCTCTCTGTGTAATTCATACCCAGGATTACCTAGGGGTCAACAAAAAACAGATTAAAGATTTTTCTGAATCAGCTTTCTATCTTCAGAATTACCTCAGGAGCTCTATAATACCGGGTCACGACGTAGGGTGTCTTAGTGAAAGCGTCACCTGCCGATCTCGCAAGTCCGAAGTCCAATATCTTAAGGGTACAGTCTTTTCTCACTCCAATATTTGATGGCTTGAGGTCTCTAAAAGGATTTTAAAAATTTAAGATCGTTCTACTTCTGCCTGGATAAAACGTTCAATGAGCTCCGCACAGCGTTTCATTCTCCCTTTCTGGTTCTGTGGCCGAGCTTACCTGTGAATGATCCCAGCAGAGTGAAGATGCTTTATACCGCAGAGCATTTGATAGAGCAAATAGGACATCTTATCATGATCCAGATCCATGCTTACTACCTGCCAAATCAAAATTTCAGTACTGCTGGAGAAAAACCAAGTGTACTCCTGAAGCTTTAACAAACAACAAAGCCATAAACCTACTCTCACCTGAATAAGGCTCGAATCCATGAGCTCCATTACTATGTAGACATCTTGGAATTCTTCAAAACTCTGTTGAGGGGTAAAGGCATTGAGTAGTCCAATTATCTAAAATCAAATCATGGAATCATGGAATTTATAAAAATTAATCAACAAAGAATGCTCAGCAGCATGTATGAAAAATATTTCAGCCATGGAAAAAGTCTTACATTTTTATGATTGACGAGATTCATAAGCTTTATCTCACGATACGCCCTTTTTGCATGAGTTACATTCTGGAATGGTCTGCATAGTTTCTTAATTGCCACATTTTCAGCCGTGACAGTGTCCACTGCGGAGCTGGAAATAAAGAAAGCTGCGCTTACTCATCATTTCTCCGAATCTTTCAAATTTGCAATAAAGCTTACCACACTGTTCCTTGAGCCCCGGCAGCAATCGGTAAGACTGACTGATATCGCTCAAGTATCGTAAATGAAGTATTGTTCCCAATTTCCACGGTATAAAAATTCTGCTGCGACATTTTACCTCTACTCAGAGCAATCCAGCGTTTACTTCCACCAACGCCGCAACAGACGCGACCCGAATTTCTTTTCTAAAACTCCGGAATGCTTTTGTTTATATTTTGGTAATTTAACTTGCAAAAACTAAAGTAATTGACTGATCTGCAAAAACCAACGTATACACTGATGACTAATAAAAAAAAGAAGATCACGCAACCAACCCACTCACTCACTGACTACAAAAAAAATGTACAGAAAGACTAGGTATCAGCATCACTACCTTAAAATCTGCTACTATTACTTTGCTATGCCTATTAAAATTGCAAGAATTCCATTGTAGCCCTGCCGTGTATTTTTGCCAATCACACAAACTAACTGAATTAAATATGCCTGGAAATTAGGGAAATTAAAAATAATTTTCAATAGCAGAAGAAAAAATTTCAACCCCGGCCGGGGGGCTTAATCTTGAAGCAAAAAAATTGCATGGGCCTTGTGAGGTGCATGTTTTTTTAGCTTGAAAAAATATGCAACTAATACGTATTAATCTCTTCTTTTTTTTTAAAAAAAAAGTTGTGAATTTTCATCAAACTGTTAAATAATTTTATTGTTGTCCTAATTGGTTGAACCGTTTCACCTTATTCCATGGAAGAGGATTTCTAAAAAGTTTTTACCAGTTCAACCCCCTGTAATTAATTACGAAGGAGAACAAGAGTCGATTATCATAAATTGCAACTGATTAAGACCACTTTACGCTTTGGGTATACAATTTTAAGCCTAAAGTTCTTTATACAGATTTACTTAATTAATTCTTACAGCTCAAAAAAAAATCTATGATTATAGTCAAGGAAATAATATTAGGGTCGATAGGACTCACACATTATCAGTATGCAACGATTTAAAATGATTTGCTTACTGAATAAACATACAACTTCACCGATTCGATAGCG
>JABASM010001218.1:0-10006 GCA_019776545.1 Brachystomella parvula | reverse complement strand
GGGGGGGGGGGGGGGGCTCAGTCCTATCAGCGGCTTGCCTTCTCCTTTGAGTGAAACTGGGTAATTTTTAAGCTGATTTTGGCAAGCACGGGTTTTAGCCTTTCTTTTTCTGGCCAAAAACTCAAACAACTCTTCAGGCTATGTCTGGGCACGGAAATTTAGCATATAGTAACCTGCAAAGCCATAACGGATATGGAGTTATCACAATGCGCTGGTGCAGCAGCTAGCAATTAATTAGTATCCAATAACTCGGAATCCTCCTTTCAAAGAATCGGGTATCGGCGAGTTGGACAATTAAGACAAAAATGAATTTGGCAATTCGGTTTTTGGTGATTTGAAGTGCGCATAGAATTGCACGATTTCTCGGTTAACTGCTTAGTATCCAATTTCAACTGCCAAAGAAGTCTGCTGCTCAAAAAGTTAAAACTAAAAGCTGGCTGACAATTTGTCACAGGTTTTAATCACTATTTCACGTCCACGCCCTCAAACGCTATTCTTCATTCCCCTTCCCCTGCCCCCTTCCCCTCTCTCCAATCATAATTATGTCAATCTGGAGGAAAAACTCCTTGGAATCAACATTTCAAAGCATTATTGATCAAAAACAGAAAAAAACTTCACAGGGAAACTGATCTTTGATCTTTGAAATTTATGGCTTCCAATTTATTTACAGAAAATAGGGAAGCACACAATAATCTCAGGATTCTGAGCTTTAATTTCCGGAGGATGAAAACGAGGAGATAAAAAATTGTTTTTGAAAACCCCGCAAGATACTAAGCTTCTTCATTTTCTTTTATTCGTTTTCAAGATGCTTTTTCAATTAAAATCCTCTTAGCAGATCTCTAACAATGAGAACAATGAGGAACACAAAGGAAAGAAGTCCAAGGACGTTCTTCTTATTTTATTTTTGCTCCACTGCGTCCACCCCTTCCTTTTGTTAAAGTCTTATGGGTGAAACAATTTAGTCTTTGGATTAATTAGCTACACTCCTATTCTTAATTATTTTCTGCTTGGATTCATTTTAACTTGAGAAATCAGAGTCAAACTGTAGGATTCTCATTTCTTTCCATTTTTAAAGCTCACTGAAATGTAATTCATTGAATTCTTCTGAAATTCACTCAAGCGAGATTTATGTTTTTTCTTAGCTTGTAATCAAGAGAAACTGAGGAGAATCATGGGATTTTTTTTTGTTTGCCTTATTAATAGCGCGAGCTATTCATGCGAATACCAAAAAATGTTTTTTAGGTTTGAAAAATGTTAGGACGTCCGGACGTTCCTAACGCATGGATCGCAGAAACGACTCGGCGGATTTACTATTATGTTTAACAGCGCTGGATCAAGTTTTCAAAATTTTCGATTTTTGGCCCATATGTTTATATGGGCTTATAGTGCATGTATAGGCATATGTGCATGTATATTCATGTGCCATATACATAATGGTACACCCAAAACACATAAAAATTGCAGAAAACGTCAGAAATTCATAAAAATTACGATAAACGTCAGAAATACATAAAAATTACAAAAAAGGAAATACATCAAAATCACAGAAAACGTCAGAAATACATATTACTCCTTAATGAGTAAATCACTCTTTAAATGAGTAAATTTCTCTTAAATGATACAAAAATTACATAAAAAAACGTTTTGTGTACGCTCGCGCCATTACATACTCCCGTGTTTGCACGGTTTATTCATTTTTTAAATAATCCCAACCTAAAAGTTCCTGTCATGCATCAAAAAAAAAAAAAAATTCAAGTGTTTATTTTAAATTTTTTTTCTATTAATTATAGTTTGTTTTATTTCTCTTAATCTTGTTTTTATTAATAATATTGAGCTCGGGTTTGTTTTTAGTTTTATTTCTTAAGTATTTTCTTACCTTAAGTTTTTATTTTTTCATTTTCTATTCCCAAAAAATTAAAAATAGCATTTTTCCCCCTAAAAAAAAGTAATATAGTTATTCACTTAGGTTTACTAAATTTTATTTAACTCCTAGGATAATTTTGGGCGTAACGCAATTAATTTTGGTGTAAGGTCATTCCGTCTGCGGAATTAGTTTACTTTGTGAAGGTTTAAAAACAATCTGTTTTTTACTTTCACTCTCGTAACTTCACACATTGCGTATGACGGGTTAGGGTCAGCGGAATATATGGGCGTAGTAAGTCTCCTATGCACGTGACGGGACGACTTGGCTATCGTTCACGACACAGAAATCTGTCATCAAAATCTCGAATTCAAATTCACGACGTCCTTGGTCACTCTTCGTCAATGTAAAGTTTATTGAAACTAGACTATCGTGAGTTCGTAGAGAACAAAAGGCTCGAGGGCTATTAAATGCACTTTTTTTTACTTAATTTTGTAAAGTAATGAGAGCATCATCCTTCAGAAAAATGTAAAAAAAAATTATCTACTTTAGACGTGAAAAAGTCAATGCCACCTTTAATTTTAAGTATTTACCCTTGCATATTTCGACGCCAGCTAAGAAATTTTAATTTTTACAAATGAAAAAGGAAATTCCGAACAGTTTCCGAAGTTTTTGCATAGAACAAATTTTTCGAATATGCGACAAACTTGGACCAGATAACCCCCAAAAAAATTAAATATTAATAATTTTAATAAAAAAAATATCGAAAAAGAAAAAAAAAGCAACAAAAGTGTAAACAAAAATAAGTAAATTTGCTTACCAGATTTAAATACATTTCCAACCCTGCTGAAATTCCTGGGAAAATTCAAGCCCTGAAATTATTTTGAAAGCGTCATGAAGATGTGACTCTTTCCGCTGCCCGTATTTTGGAAACCACTATTCCATCCTGTTGGGTGATCAAAAGGACAAAATGCTTGTAGAACAAAGATAAGAGGAAGGGCTTTAAAGACTGGGTTATGAGGATTAAAGTGAAATTCTTCTTGTTCTTCCTAAATTTCTTAAAATTTGGAGGAAACCATTGAGCCGTACACAGTCGTTTCCACTTCACTGAAAAGGAGAGTTAAGTAAGGAGTGAAATAAGGCTGTACTGTATGTAATTCTTGCGTCAGCAACAGAGCTGCTCGTGGTGGCGGTAATCCGTTCAATCCCAAAAATACTACTAAACCAAATACCGACTTCCATTCTACTTTATCCTTCTTATTACATAAATTCAAGTAGGGGATTAGGATTATGGGGCGAAAAAACTTTTGAAAACCATGGAATTCTTTACTCAAATACCCTACCCATTTAAATAAGGAAAATTACCCTAAAAATGAAAGGAGGAAGAGGGCGATGGAGTAAATTCTGGAGCTCACACGTTCCTCATCGAGCTATCAGAATTTATGGCGGGAAATTCGCTGCTCCTTAACGCTTCACTTTTACCCACCCTAAGTTTTTGTGAATTTAGATCAGTTAGGTTGTCCATTTAAGGACGTGCAGCAAGTATTGTTATTTTTTTTTTTGTTGCGATGGGTGATTTTTGAGGCATGCGTTGTTAGTGAGCTGCTAATTGTAAACTTATTTACAATCGTGTAAAAAAAAAAATATTTTTCTGCGCAGAACTTCCTGAAATATGGAAAATCTCATCCAAAAACTAGCTCATCTTTAGGAACATTTTTTGTCACATCAGCTACCTCTAAAAACTGGAGGAAGGTGTCTAATGAAGGTACGTCCGTCCTCAGCGGACCCACGGAATGATAGTTGCGATTTTTGGTGCGGTTTTTGTATAAAAAGAGAATTAGTGAAAAAAACAGGGTTCAGCAAATTCTCCCTTGAAACTCCCAGAGGGTGTACATCAAGCAAATCATTCCTTAAAACTCTAGGCAATCGCTTTTTCTTTAATTAGACGCATCAACAAAGTCTCTGCGACCATTCGCTTGTCCAAAAAATGTTCCGAAAGTTGACCATTTTCCCATGCTGTTTCTATGGGAAGAAAACCTGCTGCACGTCCTTAAGTAGCTTGATCCTGAATGATTTTAAAAATTTTGCAAATGCAGCAAACTTTAATTAGTAAGAATTAAGTTTGGATTTTTAATTTATTTTTGATGTGCTGCTTTCCTTTTTTCTTTGTTTTTGTAAAAAATAAAATAAAAAAAACGCCAAAAATAATTTTGAGCGAATGCTCGCCGCCAAAAAATGTAGTGCAGTCCACAAAATGAAGTTCGGACCACAAGACAACATTTCTTCTTTAATTGGGGATATCTCGAAACCATTTGCTATGGCGCTAAAGCTCAAACTCGCAAAAAAAACTTTGAGTTATAATATGATACACCAAATTCTTATTTTTTGCTACAAATTGTTTTTAAGATTTTAAGCGTTTTTTAAGTAATAAAAAATTATTCTCGGAGTTTCATTGTTGCGGGCTGTTTGAATATCAGCCTGTAAATGTTTAAAAACGAAATTGATACACAATTTTTTATGGATCGAAATAATTCTGCCTGCAGTTATATCTTTACCTTTCTTTTTCTATTGTTTGATTTTTTGTTATTAAAAATTCAGCAAACTTGAAATCATCGTGTGTACTTCCGGTGTATTTTGGTCTTCACCTTGGTCCGCTGGGCGAAGGGTTAGATTAAACACGGAGGGAGGATCACGAGTTTTCAATAGTATAATTAGAATCATGAAAATTTTTATGGATTATGTAAGGAATTAATGGAGATTCTGTAATATTTATCTTTCCTTCGCTTCCTTAGTTTCTGCGGTAAAATATTTATTTCTGATCCTTATCTCTGCTTGAGTAGTAAAAATAAGAATAAAATAATTAAGGCTTGATTTTCCTTTTATTGGAGCTGTCTCTTCAAGACACGGGCGTCAGACCTCAATTTACTCAGCAAACAGAAGTTTACTCAAAAGACAGGGATTCACTTCCCATTTCCTTAAATGTCACGGACTGTTACCAATGTATTCATCCCCTTCAAAAAAATTTTGATTTTAAATTGTAAAATGTCGGAAAATCTGGAAATTTACTCGCCCTAGTTTATATATTTTTGTTTTACATCTTTTTTAAACCTGGACGTTTTTCTTTATTTTTAAAATTATTTTTTACTACATTTTTTACAATTTAAAAAAGAGGAAAATAGATATGCCATGCATTTGAACCAATGTAAAGGCTACAAAAAATATTCCTTATAAAAACTAGAGCAAAAATCGTTTAGAAACGTTTAAGTGCAATAAAAAAATAAAATTGAGTAAATTATAATTATTTTTCATCCCAAAAATCTACAGCCGCCTACCAAAATGTAAATTGCTTAATTTTTGGTATTTTATTTGCAATTAAAACCCTCAAAATTATATGTAGTGATTCTGGTCTTGTATAATTAAGAAAAGTGTTAATGTAAACCAAGTCCACCTATCTGCTTGCATAAAATTATGAATTTCGTAACCTATGATTTTTGAGGCTGTTTAAGCATAATAAATATTAAAGATTTTCGTATTTTATGCAGGGGAATTTTTGTGAAACTCCCCGCTCTCTTAACCCCCTGTCTTGGTTCCTGGTATCAATTCCAAGTAAATTGAGTAGTTGAAAGTGAGAGGCCTTGGTAGGTTGGTGTTAAGCCGTGACATGACTCCAATGACAGAGTCATTGAAGCGGAAGGGTAGAGCAATGAGTAATGTCCCACTTTATGGCTCTAATTAAAATCTGGCTCAATTTTTATTAGAATGACATACGCAACTAAGATTTTAATTAATTTGCTTCAAGTATTACTTCTTTGCACATAATTTCTAGGGATACGGTCCACCAACTCCGGTTCATTGACGTGTCGGTTTAGACTTCGTGTTTTCTTTTAAATTCCTTCAACACTTTTTTCTAAATTTCGGTTTTCATACTTGTCATGAATTTTAAATTTTTAAATTTTGTCAATTTTTTTCCGTCAATTTTTGTGTAGTTTTTTTTCAAGACTTATTTTTTTACTTACGGTGACCAAACGTAGATTAATAATCTCAGCTATGCTAATTTTAGTCGTAATTTACTATGCTTTGGCAAAAGACTACTATTATTTTTTCAAACTTTTTTCCACGCTTCAATATTTTTAATCTTGTGAGAAAGCAAAATTTTTTTTTGAAATTTGTGTTTTCTATTTTTTTTTCGATTTTTCGTTAAAAAAAAATGCTGTCTTTTAAACCAGTTTTCCTAGCTTAGAATGGGGCCTATATAATGCACGACCCATACGCCATACCTTATGAACTTCATTTTCTTCAGTAAAAAAATGTGTTGCGTATTAAAACAAGCATTTGAAATTTCGACCGCTATGACCATTTTGAAAACCTTGAAACCTTATAGAAAATATCAAATTTTGATGGAGTTTGAGAATTCCCAGAAAGCTCTGACAGATTTCAATTAAAATTGGTGCGACCAATTACTGCTCCAACGTTGGTAGGAGACGGAGGCGGGGCATCGACCTTTTGTGACCTTTGGAGGACACCAAATGTCAGTCACTTGACCCCATGGATTCAAACAAGTCCATTCAATCAATCGAAATGGCTTAGTCCCCTGATTATAAAAATGTGTCACACTTACCGGTTCTGCTTAAAACATGGCCACCAGAGGTCATTAACTGTTTTACATAAAAATTTACGACCCCTAGCGGCCATGCTTTAAGTGAAAGTGAAAGGTTTTAATAATCAGGAGACCAAGCGCAGTCGATTGACGTGCCGCTTGTCTTTGACCTTAGATGACCCCCAAAGGTCACAAAAGGTCAATGTCCCGCTTCCGTCCCGTACCAAAGTTGGAGCTCCTGCTGAGCACTAACTACCGCGCCAAGTTTGAAATCTGTCGGAGCGTCTCTTTCTCCGTGTTTAGGAACGTACTCCTTTGAGTTCTGAGAACTCACACTTACAAATCTCACATCTGCTCTTTATAAAACAGTTAATTTTTTATTCAGTTATTTTTTTTTTTTGCGGTAACGACTTTTTTAGCATTTTCTTTTTTACTTTTTTAAAGTTTTCAAGGAAATCTATTTAGGACAAAAATAACAGTTCCGTTTCTAACATAAAGTACATAGAAAGTTTTCATAGAACTAATTTGAAAAGTTTAAAACTCTAGAAGCCTCTGGACCCCTTTCACTTTTGACGACTACACTAGGCGTGTTTTCTTTTGTTAGGAACGAGCATTCCCTTGATAACCCTAGCATTCCTCCAAGTAAAGAATTTATCTTCCGGTGAGTCAGGTACACGATCCCCGACGATGATTTTAACCCCTTGGACTTCAATTTCCTTCAAGCTCCTCCCTCTCTTGTCATTTCTCGGTCCGTCGAATATCCTGAGTGGTTGAGATGTAATTGTAGATGGCGTCCCTACTTTTTCTGGTGGAGGGGAGTCCATTCTTGCCTTGCGCAGAGAGAAGCCCATCCCACTTGGCCTCTCAACTTTCTCAACCATCCCTTTGTGTCCTTTTGGGGTGGTGGGTACACGTGCTGTTGGCGACTGGTGGACTGGGAAAACAAAGCGGGTTGATGAACTTCCAGTTTCTTGATCAAGTCTCTTGATCTCAGCTTCTGCTGCAGCTGAGTCGGATTTCGCTGCATCTAGGCTTGTTCTCATGACGCGGAGGATTCGACCAACGAAATCACGGAGTAGAGAGTAGTCCACGTCTTCCCAACCCCTGGGTTTTGGGAGCTCGGCGTGGGGGGAGGGTAGTGATGACACTGGGGTGCAGCAGGCAAAAGTAAGCCCAAGGCCGATAACGACAAAAAACAATGAGATTTTCATTTTGGGTATTTTTGGTAGTTTTTGAGAAAATTAAAACTTTCGGGGTTTCTTGGATTTTGAGCCTTCGGGAGTAGTAGAGCACTTTTAGGATCAGCCTGGCAAAAAATTAAGAAAATTTTGAAATTACGGATCTTGTGAGACGACGAACTTGGTGGATTCTGAATTTTTGTATTCCGAATCCGTTGCCGTTGAAAAAATTTCGTTTTGGTGAAGCAAAGTTCCGCAGCGAAAGATTCCAGTATTTGATGAAAGTTTTTGCGGTGAACTTTCTGAAAATAGGTTCTGATATTTCCAAGCCTCCTCCTTGAGAACCTTGAAGCTGAGAAAAATTGGCAGCTGATTTTTTTTTGAAGCTGTAAATTTCTTTTCTTGAAACGGAAATTTGCTAATAGCTCAAACTCTCCGTGAAGACTGCTTTGTTTCTGTGAGAAAGATGAGGCAGACGAAATGAAAGTGGAGGAAGTGAAGAAGGGATTTTTGTGAAAGTTTTCTTTTAATGCTTAATTTGATGAAGATGATTCCGTGTGGTTGGTTCTGTGATCCTGCTGTGGATCTCTTTGTTATTAGGTTCCCTGCTCTATGGGACTTGAGGATATCTAGGTCACCCACCTCTCTTCCTCTTCTGCTTTCAGAGCGTAAATTCTACTTCTTCACTTTGGAAAGTAAAACCGTGTCATTTTTTCTCATTCTGCCGTATACTGACTAAGGTTAAAAAATCAAAAATTAAGAAATGAAACCAGGTTTATGCTTCAAATTTGTAAGGAAAAAAAAAACGTGAAGCCAGCATATACTTTCCATTATCTGTTTCATTTTTTTTTTCGTTCCCACCGGTCAAGATTGGTTAGCTCAAGGTGACCGCCGCCGAATATTATCAAACTTAATTTTTTGTGCAAACAACCTACAAACATAAAAACAAGGTACATTGAATGAGTTCCCTAGAATTCAGACCTCCAGAGGTAAACCTTGGCCTATTTAGGTCAGAAAGAATGATTTTGGAATTTAGCGTGAAATACACCATTCAAGACAGATGTATGGGAATAGCGCGAGGGAACCGGGTATGCCAAGTATAGCTGGGGGTATGTATACGTAATATATATAAGGGTATACCGGTATAGGGTAGTTGGGTACAGCCCACTCTCTATAAGGGTGAGATCCTGTAAGAGCAATGAGGAGATACCGGTACAAGTGATGGGAGAAGCTCAGTGGCGACTAGCCCGGATAGCTAGAGGACGGGGGTTCGATTCCCTCTCCCAGTATCCCACTTTTACCAGTATGGGGGGTCGTTGTTCTCTATACCGGGTATACTGGGTACATACGGGGCCATACAGGGTGTATATGGGGTCAGATGGGGTGCATATGGGGTCGTACTAAATGTATATGGGGTCAAATGGGGTCTTACAGGGTCATAGGGGGTGTATAATGGCGTCATAGCATACCATAAGCAAAAGCACATATGCACACCATAAGCCCATATAAACACATATGGGCCAAAAATCAAAATTTTTCAAAACTTCACCGATCGCTGAATAGTGAACAACTAGGGATCCTAGAGGACTCCTCATACCAAAAATCAAATCAACCCGACCAACCGTTGCTGAGATAATCGCGTCCGGACGGACTAACATTTTATTCGCATGAATAGCTAGCGCTATTAATAAGCTTTTCGATGACACCACACAATTCCTAAAGCATGTGTTGACCTTTGGTGACCTCTTTCGGGTCAAATATCAAGTTTTAAGCACCAGCTGAAATGGAACATTTAAGCAATCCTCCTAAAAAAAATTTGAGCAAAATCCTATGAATTCAAAGCCGATTTTTGCAGAAGTGGGTTTTGTAATGTTACTGCTGCGTTGTACTTTCTCAAAATTTCAAAAGCTTTTTAAAATTATGGAAGAATTTTGTATCGCCACATCCTCAAATTCAAATTTGGCCAGATATGCCCCACTTTGCTCATGCACATACAGCCTGTCCGAAGAATTTCTATACCGGGTCCAAAGTCCAACTTTTTCAAAATAAAAAACCTATGCAAGCATAAAATTAAAGAGGCCCGACTTGGTATGGCCAACTCAAAATTTCGCGCTGATGCGACTGCCACTGGCTACGACATCCGGAAAAAAACCTAACATTTTTCAACTGGGTGTCCGTGGTTTGAGTCCCGGTCACAAACGCGTTAATGCGGGCTTCACTGGCTACGACATCCGTATGAAAACCTAACATTTTTCAACAAGGTGTCCGTGGTTTGAGTCCCGGTCACAAACGCGTTAATGCGGGCTTCACTGGCTACGACATCCGTATGAAAACCTAACATTTTTCAACAAGGTGTCCGTGGTTTGAGTC
>JABASM010001217.1:0-15721 GCA_019776545.1 Brachystomella parvula | reverse complement strand
GGCATTGTCCTTAAGTGGCATTTACAGATCACCTGAGGTCATTAACTTGACCTCATGGATTGGGATAAGCGATGCGTCAACGGGAAGGGATTGTTCTCTTGATTCTAAAAATATAGTACAATGGTAGGTTATTTTCAACGTGGGCACCAGAGTTCCTTAAATGTTCCCTCTAAAATTGAGACGCCTATGCGGCAATTTTAGTATTATTTTTTGCTTGCCCGGATCCAACTGGTGACGTGAGTGACCTCTGTGACCTGTAAATGTCGCTTAACGTCGCTGCCCCTTTTTTTCCCGAGGTATGTGTCTGGGCTAGCTACCTTCCAATCGGAGGGTTCTTAAGTTTCAATAAAATCTTTCGTAGCTTTGTGTTTCAGCTTCCGATTTGCGTTCCGACTCAGTGGGTAGAATCGATTGGTGAAGGTCATTTCTCGAAATTCCGACCTCAGACAAGCGGAGCGTTGATCGAATTTTACTGTTCTCCTGGTTCCCAAAATATCCACAGTTTTTTTTAAAAATAACTCGGTTGCTCCCTCTTCATGCAGCACTTTGCTTAACTTAAGTGGAACATATGAACCACTGAGCCACCCTCGCTGGCAAGTATTCACAATTGGCTTTTCTGCACCAATGGCTCCCAAAGGTCATTTAATGCTCCGGGAAAGATTTCGCGACCCATTTGGCCATGTTTTACGTTGAGAAGTTCTGAAGAGGGATTCAGAGGTTGTGGATTTCAGAAATTGGGAGGTTGCAAGCAGTGCCCGGCCGACGCCCAGTTTGCCTGAGGGCCCTTGCTGACCGGTGACCAGTAATTTTTCGAAATTCATGCAGCGCACGGCAACCCTTAACCAAAATGCTTTGAATAAAATTCACATGCGTTTAAAACTGCTTTATGCTTTAGCTCTAACTTTTGTGTTTTTGAGAGCGTGGGCGGTTGTTATCCGAAAACAGAATTGCAAAGTTTGCGCTAGAAATGGGAAGCTTCTTTCAAGAAAGTGCGCGGTTACTGATAGCGTAGGCCTGTAATTTTAAGGAAATTGCCAAGAAATTCACAAAGTTCCGTAGAATAACTCTGCCGAGTTTCAGATTTTTAGCTTCAGTGGTTTTATAATATAGCAGGCCTCAGAATGCAGCAATCCGGAACCCCGCTTGTAACACTTGTTTAAAACCCTCAAAATAAAAATGCGCTTGCTTTTAATTTTTTGGAAAATTTTGAGGCCGGTAAAAATTCCTACTAATGTACGAAAGCTAATTGCTCGTGTATACACTTGGATCAGCGGCTAGGTCGCTGTTCGGACTCCGTACGAAAATACGGCTTTTATTTAATCTTTCCACTGCCCTTTCTCGATGCTGAAGTTTGTTTCTTTTTCGAGTGCTAACACCAAATTTACCGCTTTGATTTTCCATTCAATCTTGACCTCTGATTTTTGTAAGATTGCATTATTGCTTGTTCCATGAGGACAGGAAACTGAGGAATCCGAGAATGCCGAATCTCTATTTTTTCGTTTCATTGTATTGCGGACCCCGGCTTCCGATTTTTTGTTGCCGAAACTTTAGTAAACTTAACTGCCACCCGCCTGACTCTTCCAGCGGGTTCTGGGATGCTGACTTTCAATACCTGTTAAATTAAAACCGCTGAAACTAAAAATCTGAAACTTCGCACAATTCTACAAAACTTTCTGAATTCCTTGGTAATTTTCTTGAAATTACAGGTTAACGCTATCGGTATTAACGAATTTTCTTGAAAAAAAGCTCCTATTTCTCACTCATTCGATAACTCAGTGGGTCCTAACGAGAGATCATTCTCCAAGCTAAAGAAAATTAAAAACTATCTCAGATATTTGTCCGGTCAGGAGCGTACGAACGACCTAGCGCTGCTGTCTATTAAACATAGACTCACTGATGCAAATAAGCTTTGATGATGTGGTCAAGAAATTCGCGAAGGCTAAGGCTAGAAAAACAGATATTTTTGCAGTTGACCGCCCACTTAAAGCTGATCCGGTACCATTGAAGATGAAATTGAAAAATAAAAATTAACTTGTGATTTTTGCCTTAAATTTCTACCCCTTTGTCTCAGGGCCGGGCTCAGGCACGGGCGGGCGCTGTTGCAAGTTGGGAAGTTAAGGATTTAGGAAGTTGGAAAGGACATTACCGGATAGCTATTAGCCTGGGCCCCATGGCGAAAATTGCCGGGGAAATAATGAATGGGGATGAACGAATGAATGGGGATATGAATGAATGAACCCATTCATTATTTCCCAGTAATTTTCGCTATGGGGCCCAGGCTAATAACTACCCGGTAAGGTCCTTTGAGAAGCTTGAAAGTTCTGGGAACTCCAGTCAAGTTAGGTTGCAACTTGACAACTTCTCAACTTACTTTAGTCTGGAAAGTTACCTTCACCAGTCAAATTCTTGATGAATCGGCCGACTCACCATTTTGCCATTTTGGAGTCATTTCAACCAAAGCTATACAGGACCCTTTCGGTAATGAGTTAAGAATGAGCTGGGCTTACCTTATTGGCTACTGAAATAGTTTCATATGAAAAGAAAAACGCTTTGGTATCTGAATTTAAATTAACAAAACTGCCCTAAATAAGATTTGACTCACTGAATTTTGATCCGGAGAGAATCGGACAGCCCCCTAAATGACAGAAACTGTGTAAAGATAATTGTTGCTACGTTAAAAATTAGCCGAAATAATTTAAGATGCATTAAGAAGCCCTTACCATGAAGAGTAGAGGCGTCAAGTGAACCGTCTTCATGCAAATTGTACCACAGTATTCCAGAACCTTAATAAAGAACGGGAAGAAATAATACTGGTCGCATTTGACAGATTTTGCATTTTGGAAATGCTTCTGTCCGGCAGTCAAAAAATTACTTACCTTTGTGAGGCTGTGCTGCGAATTGAAGCAGTGGAAATGCTGTTCCTCCTCCCATTTCCACATTGGAAAGCTGTATGAAAAGAATAACTGAAAACCTTTTCGGAATAATTGCCAATTTTTTGTCTGCTTATACATAAATCATAAAAGTAGCGATTCTGTCACCCTTTCCCATAAGAAATTCATTAACTACTTCTGGATCGAGAGCCTAAAAAAAAAATAACTGAGCGTCTTTTCAAATGCAGTGCAGTTTCAGAATTCTTCATGCACCTCTGACGACCCTTCGCCGTTACCGAATGCATCATAATGCGGCCCATAGAATCCTCCTGGGGAGTAATTAGCAATTTGCAGTATTTCAGTAGTTGAGGTATCCAGAGCTAAACCAGTGACCCTGGCGATTCGTTCGGAAAGGAAATAGAAAGGGCTGGAAGGCTCACTCTCATCAATCCACGTCGTGGAAGAAGTTCTACCACCGTCAAATTTATCCTTTTCGGATTTTACCACTTGACTACGCTCTAGAAATGGCTCAGCCCTTTTTCGAAAAGAATCCGTTTCAAAATTTGACAAGAAATCATGGATCTCAAGGATTCGAGGTCTCAAACTCAGCCACTCAAATTTCAATGGCCGAATAATGAAGGAAGGGTTGAGAAAACTGAGCTCACAAAACAAGTTCTTCTTAATCGCTTCATCCTTTAAAAAAAATTTAGAAAATTGTCTTTTGGTTATACTTTTACAGAATAAAAAACAGAATAGAAATTCGAAACTTACTCTGAGGTCACCCTCCCGACAAAGCAACTCAAAGTCGAACTGATTTTTGACATGTTTCGGGTCATAATGCTTGAATGAATACTCCACCATTCTGACTGGCTTCATCTGACTGTATGTAAGATTGAGCAGGTTGCTGATTGGCTGTTGAAAATGGTATGGGTTTGATTGGAGCTCGAATTCTCCTGTCTCCAGTTTGCTGTCGTGCTGTTTAAAGTAGTATATAAAAGGGAAAATTAGCTCAAAACTATGATAAAATTCCAAATTTGAATCCAAGGTTTTACCATCTTCGCTGTCAATCTGATTGTTTCGCGAATTTGAGTCGATAGATTTTTAGATTTGAGACCATGGGCAGCTTCAATGCCTTCCCGTTTCAGAGCAGCTTGGAAATATTCAACGGCGAGGGTGAATAGTTGTCCTTTGAGTCCAAAATCTCCAATCTCAAATAAATTTTGAGGTGAAAGCCCAGAATCTGTTCGAAAATTTCCTAGCTGTCCTTCAGCAAGCTAGAATTAATTTAAAAATCCTTTTTAGTTTGTACAAGCTTTTTAAGTTTTCTGGAGCCATCCCTTACGTTCTCAGCAGTCAAGTCATAGGTCTGCTGGAGTCGAATAATAGACAGCATAGCATTTTTCAGATCTTTAGAACTTGGATAAGAAAATTCAGCCTGCAGATCCTGCATTCTGCTTTGGAATTCTTACAACCCAGAAAAGAAATTCGTCCAATAAAACCAGAATTCCAAAAATATAATAATTTCTCATTACCCGACTCTGTTCCCAGACCCAGGCGTGTCATGACTCGGGGAAGGTTATGGGCGAAACGATCGAAGATCATCTCTTCCTCCATTGACAATGAATGCAATGGAGTGCAAGCATCCGTACCGTTCCTCCATATCTCCGAGCCTGAGTCGTAATGGGAATTCCCAACTAAGCCCAAACGCGCTTTCCGCATATACCTATAAATGCATGAGGTGAGAGTTAGCGACTCCCTTGTGGCAGGGGCTACCGTGACCTTTATCGCAACTAGCAAATTTTCCCAGGGAAAAGGCTCAACTAGCCTTTCTCAGGGAAACGGAATTTTCACAGGCAAAAGGCTCAAGCAGCAAATTTTCTCAGGCAAAAGGCTCAAGCAGCAAATTTTCTCAGGGAAAAGGCTCAACTAGCGAATTTTTTTCACGGAAAAGGCGCGATGGCTCAACCAGCGGTTTTTCTGGAGAAGGCGCGACCGCTCTTTGCGATTGCGCTTTCCGGAAATCTCGGAGCACAACCGAATTCCCGATAGTGCAAGTCGCTAGCTGCACCTGCGAACTTTGCATGAGGTTAATTAAAAAAATTCCATCTGAGAAATTCGAAGAACAATATTTATTTCTTTACCACTGCAATCCCCTGAGTTTCTTCTGTATCCCTGCTTCGTAGTCCAGAAGAATTGGAATAACTCTCTGCTCCTCGACAGCCAATCGCTGAAGAGCGTAGGATGAGAACGTGTACCCTCCTCTTACAGTCCCTTCTGACAAAGCTGGAAAGAACAGAGCGAGCCAAAATGCAAGAAATAGGAAACTCTGACCCATTTTTGATTTTTGCAAACCAAACAGATCTTTTAATGAACCCTGCGATTAGCCTTAAGAGCTCTTTACCAAGCCGAAACTTTTAACTGGATGAGGCTTAATGGCGGAGTTGACTCAGCTGCATTTGCACAACTGGCCATGGAGTTCCGTACTCAACTGTTAAATTAAAGAAGGCGTTTCTGAATTTAATAAATTCGAACGTCCATGTTTATTTTCGTCATCTCGGCTTTCCATGGTTGAGTCGTAGGCCTGATTATCGTCACTGCTTTTTAGAGGAACTAGAAAGGGAACTCCTATAAATTAATAAGCTTAGCAAAAACTTGCCAGAAATTAAGGAAATCGAGTTTAAAATGAACTAGAAAGACTAGGGGCTGACAATAGTAATAATTACGACTAAAACAAATGCTTGCGGAGTTTAAAACAAAGGTAGGAAGATTTCAAACCGAAAGCAGTTAATTAGTCGTATGTAGCACTGAGCTTGTCTAAATCATGTATCAGTGAGGACGTGATAATTCTTTCTTGAGTTGACGCTTGTTGGGCGGACGTGTAGGAGCAGCACCAGAAGCGACGGCCACTTGGAGGGGGAGCAGTGGAGCCGAAGAATGTAAATGACTCCCTCCACCGTGCCTCAAGTTCATCACTTCCTTAAGGTGCTGGACAATGAGAGAAATTGCCACTATGGAAGAAAGGTAATTATAGAAAGATAAATGAAAGAAGTAGTATATACTAGTTACAAAAATAAGAAAGATTTTTTAGTTCGGAACTGAGCAATCTGAAGGAACTTTTCCGTTATCGACACCCAGTATAGCTAGTTTTTGGGCTGACGCATTTTCAAATTAGCACTAACGCAATTGACAATGGCTGCCAACGCTTTACCTGTGTTGTCTGCACCACCTGCAATAAGGTTTAATATTGGTCAACTATTTTTCACCAAAAACGGACGCGTGGTTGCTTACGTGGTATGATCACATCCGCAAACTTCTTCGTCTATAGGAAAAGCGATAAGAAATTAAGAAAGATTTTGAAATGTTTTTAAAAAATGATAATACAAAACTTACCGGAAGACAGAATTCTTCAAAACTTGGCTTGACAAAATCCATATAGTGATCCAATACCACGTCCAAATCACGTCCCCGCTCGTCCACATCACGAGTAACTGAAAATCCAGTCAAAAGAATCGTTAGCAGAGTATAGCTTAACTCCAAATCAGGCTGCCTTACCTCTGCGTGCCAACCTAGTGTCAGCATCAGTATCCACAAATAGCTTCATATGGAACAGATCACGAATTTGTGGGAAGTAAAATGCGAGGATCCCTTCGAAGAGTACCACGTCAGCTGGATAAATCTTAACAAGTTCACCCTCGCTCGGTGCATTCTTGACGTAGTCGTACAGCCGGACCTCGGTAATTTGTCCATCCAGTATGCTCTGCAGTGTTCTCAGAAGCAGTTCTGGGTCCAGTGCATCTGAATTCATACAAATTAAAACATAAGCACCGAGCTTCCTGTGCCTGTTCAGTACTGCACAAGCGCTTACTAGGATGATCGTAGTTGTTCGTAGCAGTTAGTTGTCCAGTCAACTGTTTTGTAAAATGAGTCTTGAGATAAACAGACCACCTTGATTTCATGAGAATAAAAGATAGGAGTAGAATTTTAGTTCTTTAAATTGACTTCGTCCCGCTGAGCCTTATACTTATACCTTTCGCTGACTGTCTGAAATATCTGCCTGGCCCAGCTGTTCCATGATTTTCTGACATACGGTGGACTGTAGACACATACAAGAACTGATTTAACTTAACCGAATTAAGGTTAAAAGAAGAATGCTGACTGAGCTGAAAATTACCTTTCCAGAAGATGTACCACCCGCAACGCCAATCATAAATGGCTGTGGCAGGCTCGACGACTCCTTGACATCCTGCCCATGGATTATACCGTTCATCCTTCTTTTTCACCTGGAGAGTGTCTCGTCTTTCCTGCTTCTACCAAATCAAACTGACATTTTGTATACCTTCAACCAAAAATACAATAAAAAGCTTGTCAATTACTTACCAGCTCTGACTGTACCTTACAATGTTGGAAGCCTTGGAAGGGGAAAGTGGAACTAGAGAGGTCGGGCTAAACGCTAAAGACGTACGAAGCAGCGATTTTTAACCTGCTTCCAGTGCTAAATTCCTGAATTTTAGCAAAAATTCAAAAGCCAAGGAGAGTGCGGAGCTCGGAGGAGAAAAAAGACAAAAAGATGGTCCCATCTCAATGCATTGCATCTAGAGCAATAGGACTTTTCAGCTTTTCAGCGAAATTCATCGCTGCGAAAAACGAAATTAATGAATATTGCGTCCAAAAGCAAACGGCGTCGCTAAGATCGTCTGCCATTGGTCATTCGGGATTATGAGAGGCGGAGCAAGGTCATTCATTGTTCCAAAAACTATGTTTTTTACGAACCAAGAACTCAAAAAACTCAAAACTGCAAGGAAGGAGCCTGCAAATTCCAATCAATTCCAATCTTCGTAAATGCATCTCTGCTCGACATTAAGTTAGTGTTAAAGCGCTGGAAAGCGCCCTGCTGAACCGCTGCATTATGCTTGTGAAGTTCGGGAAAAACAAAAAGGACTACTGCGAGCTGATTAGTTTAGTGCGCATGGATGGAAGAGTTTGAAAGGATGAGAGCCAATTTTGCTTGAATAATCCTGTACCGTTAGATTTTTCTGAAAATTTTTGTAAAGCATTTCTGAAGCATACTCTGCAACTTTTGCGAACGAAATTTTTCGGAATTGGTTTTCGTTTGACCTTTAGAGGTCACCAAAAGTCAGTCAACTGACCTCACCGATCTGATCAAACGGTACGTCAATCGAAAGCACTTGGTGTCCTTATTCGAAAACTACACCCCCCTTGACTCTTCTGACCTACAATATGGCCACCAAGCGTCGCCAAACCTTAGTCAGAACATTAAATGACCTCTTGCGGCCATGTTCTACATTGAAAAGGTCAAGTATAGTATATTTTTAGAATCAGGCCACCAAGCTCTTCCGATTGACGTATCGCTTGACCAGATCGGTGAGGTCAACAGATTGACCTTTGGTGACCTCCAAAGGTCAAAGGAATGTGAATTTCGAACAATTTCATTTGAAAAAGTTGTACGGTATGTTTCAGAAATAGTATTTATAAATTTTCAGAGAAATCTGCATTGGGTCGTTCTTACAGCTAAACCGCTGTCATCCTTGTGGACATGTGAGAGAGGGTGTGCGTTGCGTGTGCAAAAAATCCATATAAAGCGGAATTTTGGCGAATATCCATTTGCTGAAAATACTTTTCCGACCTTTGGAATCAGTGATTGGAAGGAGGAACTTGGTGGTCAGGGATAGACTTTCTCCTTGATTTACTGGGACGGTGTCGGAAACCGGGGTCATCGAAAAGGTCTGCAGCGGTCACTTCCTCGTCACGTCATCATCAGCGATTCGGTAAGAAATACTAAAGGCCTTAACATCCGTAACTTTCGTATAAGTAAAGCTATATATTGTACAAATGGAAGGTACAAAGGTCGATCTCACGACGTGACGTGGGATCTGTGAAATCACTATCTTTACTGTTCTGATTAAGAAGTCTTCTTTCTTCATCTAATCACTTTTCCCATTATTACAGGTTAGGCTTCGGCTTCGTCTTCCTTTCCTTTGTAATTGCGGAAGTGGGTAATTATTCTCGATCAAGAGTATGCTTCTAGCCCGTCGCCTTAGCGGATCTTTTCGCCTATTCCCAAAGTCTCTGGTAAGTTAATCTACCTTATCTATTCATGTATTAGGTCAGCGACTAATGCCACGGTTTTACGTTTATAGAACGCTGGAAGTCCATCAGAAAAGGTAGCCTTCAATTCAGGTGCTCTCTTAGCCTGTATTGGTCTCACTCTCTCTACCTTCAGTTTGAAGAAACTCGCTGCAACATCAGCGTCTTCCTCAAGGTTTCATTGAAACCGTAAAATATACACAATGACCTCAAGCTCCTCCTCCTCGACGTGGTAAATGAAGAACTAACAGAAATAATGAAAGACCGAGCATAACTTCTTATCCGACAGGAGAAAATGAAGGGGACTGGAAGGATGAGTTGTTAAATTTTATCAAGTAATTGTACACAAGTAGATTTTATTTATAAGAGTAAAATTGAGTCTAGCAGCTCAACATGGAAAGACTGTAACGTAACAATGGTCAGTTTCTTGACCTATGATAGTCACTTTGCATTTAAATGTCTTTACGGCAAAGTCTTCTTCACAGTTGACTGCTGCTAATCATGTAAATAAAGAAACCAAGTCTGCTCAAAATTCTGTAGGTTTTCAATATTGACTAATCCATTTCATTTTGCAGAAAACGTAAAAGACGACGACGAGGGAGAGCAGGGATGAGGCTGACAACAAATTTGCGTTTATTTCACTTGGTTGATTAGAGAATACTAGCTTTCTAATAACAACGTTAAGTTTTGAAATTGAAAGTTACAGATTAGACATGAGAAAAGAAGACGAAAAACTAAGTAAGTCCCAAATGTGTTAAAAAGAGGCTAATGACGCTTCGAATACGCTAACAATTTCCAAATTCAGTTTCATTATGATTTCCTACTCTTGTTTTTACTACTCGGGTATACCCTCGCTGACTACATATACAGGCTAACGCTTTTGGCCAATAGCGACTGAGGTACATGATTGTCGAACCTAAAAAGGCTACTCTACTCTTAAAACATTTTTCAATTAATAACAATAAGATTTTGCACTTTCACTCGTCATTGTTTTTTCTTTGTCATTGAACCGTGGGTTTCAAAAGGCAAGTAATCTCTTTCTACTACGCTGTACAAAAGAAGAAAAAAAAAAAGAAACGAGAATTTAACTAACTCGATTAACAGCCTAGAATCCTAAAATTAGAGCTAGGCGAAGCCTCCCTCAAGCAAATGGGTATTTAAAGCAAGTCTTAGTTTTGTAGCCATGCCCACATTGTTAGCGACAAAGCGTGACGGGACTCCCGTACAGTTGGCTGCTTGGTAGAAATGGTCTCTTCTGATTGGTTGTATGCTTCACTCACGACATCGAGCCACATGGGAGCGTTGGAGAGCCCATTTGAGCTAAAAGAGATTGTTTATAAAAAAAACGAAGATTTTGGGTATGAATTTTTTCAAGAATAAAATTGTTTCCTTACTCAGAACGCGATCAAGCCACTGAAGAGGGCCATTCAAATGGAGCTCTATCCAACAAGGGGTAGAGGTCACAGTCTGTCTCCTGTACTCAGCACCCCACCCTTTTACAAATGACATGCGAATCGTGCACATCCTCGTAAGCTGAAAAACAGCCTCAAACCCTTGAGACACTGACTGTGAAAGCAACGCTGCGAATTCCTGGTTGTTGAATATTTTCAGATTGCAACCTTGTAAAAATTATGAAGTAAATTACATTGAAAATCGCGGACCGAACTTCACAGTAAAAAAAAAAATAACTTGTGGGTTACCTGGTGGAATTTTGCAGACGGTAGCCGTATGCCAGCCATACCGTTGATTACAGTTTGGTGACTGGACAAAAATAGCTGAGTCACTGAGACACTCTGCAAAAACTTCACCGCCGATATAGTAGAGTCGAACTCCCTTCCCAATATGACGACGTGTTTGTTCTACTACGGGGTTCCTGTTAACGTTTGACAAGAGTCCGAGGCAGAATCGTTCAGAATTACTCGGATCTGGAAATTAAAAAACGAACAAAGATGTATAGTGAAACAATGTAAGGCTTTATTTTGCTGAGTTCTTACCTGTAAACCCATCCACAACGATTGATGGCTGGAAATCGAATAAGATGTTTTTAGAATTGGATTTTTCCAATGGGATTCAAACAAAGCGATTTGAAACCGTGAACTTACCACGGATGCATGGAACGTCTCTCCAACTCGGATTCCAAGTTCGTAGCTAATTTAAAATTAACGGCACAAATTTATTACAAGCAAATCGCAGGCATGCGGGTTTTATCTATTTATCTGAATCAGCTTACTAGCAAATTGAACACCAAAACGCAGGTTCACAGTAGAGAACTGGTTCCGTGTCCATCATAGGGCTTGGTGAGTAGCGATCTATATGATGTAAATGGGAGAGTGAATGAAATGAATTGCAGGTCGACTAAATACCATCGTCTTACCCATGATGTCATTCGTGTCTTGAGTATCATTTTCCTCGGACATGTAGCCAGGTGGAGGAGACTCAATGGCAGGAAATCCAGGAAGGAGGTCTAACGGGGAGTTCTCTATCGAGTTTCCTAAATCTTCCAGTGAAGGGAATTCTGCAAAGAAAAAATCAAAAAAATTTCCAGGTCAGACTATATACTGTACAGTCAATTATCCTATCTCTTGGTCTTCGAAATCTAAACTCACCATCAACCATTCCATTTGCATGTCCATTTGATGTAATACCATTCCTGGAACAGGGTGATGGGATGTCAGAGGTTGCCGTCGAATTGTTGTTATTCGTAGTAACAACGGTTCCATTGACTGTGGCCGTGGGCGTGAGGATAACTGACGTGTTTGAATTAGCAATGGAATTCGTAGTGAGATTGTTGGTGGTGACATTCTCAACCGTGCTTGGAATCGAGGTAGAATTAGTATTGTTGATTACCGTAGCTGCTGAATTGTTGGTTACGATAGTGGTGGAGACTGTGGTCGTGGCTCTGGATGGGGGATTACGTGGGACGAGGATTGGGGGAAGAACAGGGTTCTCGATTTTCTGGTAATGGTAAGGATTGATACAGACTTCCTCTAATTTGAGATGGAACGCATACTGACACGTATCCAGTGATTTGAGCTCATGATGAGAATGGAGGTCGGGCCAACGCCAGAGTCGACAGTAGATAACATGCGGAAGGCCTTTGCGATGAGAGACCTGGAGACGTCCGTCCAATGATCTAGCAATTGTAATACACTTGGTACTTGATGTTTGGGTACTGATAGCCTTCTCCAGTTCCTCCAGTCCACCTCCCTTCTTCAATTTCTTTACCAAACTCTTCACTGCCTTCTCACTCCATTTTTCTTCACCTTCCCCTTTCTTCCAGCCAAGTAGACGCTTGACGACGGGAGAGTGATTAAACTGTAAGATCGAGCTCATGATTTCTGCTTCCTTAGTCTTCCCGATCAAACACCAAGGTTCCTCTTCTTTCTAGCTAAAGGTAAACTAATTTACTCGGTCTTCGCTTGATTGTTTCAGTCCCGAGCCTCACCGCCTCTTCGCTGCTCACTGGTCCTCTGTAAAACAAAACATGATAGGTTAACTTAAAAAAATTCATACCAAGAGATAATTACACTTAAAATTATGATGCTCTACGCTCTAGAAGGCCATGCCACGACTACTACAACGACAATGGAGGGCGTGACTCAAATGATGGTAACCTTTGAACTCTGGAAAATAAAAATCCTCGTCTTCCCCTTCCTCAAGCTGGTTTATATGGACGGGTAAGAGTCCCGCAGCGGTGGCAAGACGCTGAGTAGCTGAATTAGATCCTTTAGCAATTAAAATAAAAATCAAACTCAAAACTAACCAAATCCAAAGAAAACAGCTGAAAGTAGGACTCCCCAAAAACAGCTCACTAAACATTCCGCTTATCTTCCCCGTGGATTTCCGTGTTGCTCAGATTCGTTGATTAATCGATTAACTTTGTAATAGTTTGATAAAAAAACCTCTTGAAAATCACGTACACGCTGAAAAAACTGGAATCCACAGAATTCAGAAAATTGCAAATGAAAAGTAACTCGCTCTTTAGCTTTTGCGCATTTTCGCACAAAAAATCCTCGTCCTTTTCTTTTGTTCCCGTACGTACGTATACAGTTCACTGGATTCACTCCTTTTTTTGCACTGTGACTTCAACTGCAAAAAGGATGGTAGTTTTTTTCTGAAGAAATCCTTCCCCGTCCAATTTTTCCGAAAATTTTTATAAACTATCTTTGAAGCATACTCTACAACTTTCTTAACAGAAAATTTTCGAAATTCGCCTCAGTCTGACCTTTAGAGGTCACTAAAGGTCAGTCAGCTGACCTCACCCATCTGGTCAAGTGACACGTCAATCGAAAGGGCGTGATGTCCTGATTCTAGAAATATACCCCACTTGACCTTTGTAATGTACAAAATGGCCGCCATAGGTCATTTATTGTTCACTTTAAGGTTTGCCGACTCCTGGTGGCCGTATTGTACATTGAAAAGGTCAAGTGTAGCATATTTTTAGAATCAGGGCACCAAGCCCCTTAGATTGACGTATCACTTGACCAGAGTGATGAGGTCAGTTGGCTGACCTTTGCTGACCCCTGAAGGTCAAAGGAAAGCGAATTTCGAAAAATTTCATTGGGGAAAGTTGTAAGGTATGCTTCAGAAGAGGTGGTAAATAAAATTTCCAGAAAAATTTAATGGGGCAGGATTTATCCAGCAAAATTCGGTGTCATTCTTTCAGTTCAGAATTCAGTTGACACTGGCACTGGGAGGATCATGTGCCAAAAATAAGCTAATGAAGGCTGGAAGAATGTATAGCACTTGAACATGGAAATTAGTATGGTGCGGAGTGAATGACACGTAAATTACATTCATTCTATTCGTCAGCTTCACATTTGCAATTTTTTGGCCAATGAACGCTTCGCCTTGATTCAAAGAAAACAGCAAAGCAGCAGAAAAAGTGCATTGAATCCCCTCACTCTTTTCCCAGACGAATCAAGTCCACTCCTCAACCTAATCCCAAATTAATCCTGATTTTAAGTTCACAAATTACTTTCCAAACAAGGAATCATCCAAAAAAATTAAATTCTTAGCTCTTTGACTTCAAAAAACAGTAAAATCCCCGGTCACAGAAGCCCAAGAAATCAATTTCCAAAACTGGTTCAAAGCGTGCAAAAAACTTGTACATGCAAAGTATTCCTCCGCATTGCAATAATTTTTGCATTTTTTCGCATCACCAGCCACTCTGTCTGACGTCTTCACCTCCAGACGACAAGAAGGAGTGATGAGTAAAATTAGTGAGGCTTAATTTGCAAATTGCATAAATAAAAATGACAAAACGATTGAAAAAAATGAAAACTGAAAAAGTACTGGATTACAATAGAAGAATTTTTTTTTGTAAATCCCTTCTCCCATGAAACTGGGTCTTTTAATCTTTACAGATTCGTCTGGGATTTTATCTTATCAATCCCCTCGATTTAGATTTAATTTTCATGCCGATAATCATGCCTGCATCAGTTCGTCATCGAAAATGAATCCTTACGATTCTTCATGGCTTTTAATTTTCAGTGTGGAAGACTACACTTTCACATTCATCTCCAGCGTTTTTCAGTTGAATTCCTGGAGAAATGGGGAGTGAACCCGGGGTTTTCCTATTGGTGACCTTAATATTATTTTTCCAACCCCATGGGATAAATGGCCAATACGTGAAAGAAGATCAAGTAAAATGTGACGAAGCGTTCTGTGCTCAGTATGCAATTGACACACAGAAGAAATGTGAGGAGCCACGGAACTGCAGTACAGTGGGCCACCGGAAGTTCCTCAATCCAATGCCCTGTAATTGTTGTCCGTATTGTTTGGACTACTTGAAGGAAGAGGCCCCATGCCAGACCCAGTCTCAGACTATTCCTACTACTATGTGCGGACCACTTCTCCAGTGTAACCAGAATGACGAGGACGGGTCATGTGGGCCAAGTAAGGGAATTCGGAATGCCAGAAAAAAATTAAGAAGCGATTTGACATTTTTTTTTGTACTATAATTAAAATTTATAGTGAAAGGCGAAGCTACAAGCTGCAGCTATGCTCTAAGAGCTTACGAGAAACGTGAAGAGGATGGAACAACAGGAATTGCTGACTTCCGACCCTATTGCAGCGCTCGGGGCCAGTATAATCCTCGTCAGTGCCTTCCAGGCACTTCAGTGTAAGCAAAAAAAAACTTCATTAATTTGATGGAATTTTGAAATAGAAAAGCAGTAGGGAACTCAGCCAAAAAAAGATTCTCCGATGGATTTCAATGGAAGTTTGCAAATAAAAAGCTCAGATCCAAACCTCCAACTTAGGTACGGGATGGAAGCGTGGCGTTGACGATTTGTGACCTTTCGGGGTCACTAGAGGTCATGGACATGCGATGCATCAATGGAAGGGACTTGGCCTCCTGATTCTATAAATATACCGTACTTGACCCTTTTGGTCTGAAAATGGCGTCTAAAAAGTCGCCGAAGTTTGTACGGAACATTTAATGACCTTTGGCGACTATGTTTTAGGCCGGAAATGTCAAGCACAGTATATTTTTAGAATCAGGAGACCAAGCACTTTCGATTGATGTATCGCTTGCTCGGATCCAAGATGTAAAGTGACTGACCTTTGGTGACCTGCAAATGTCACTTAAGGTCAAGTCCCGCTTCGGTCCCGTACCAAAGTTGGAGGTACGGGTTAGGGCTAGCTACCTTTCAGGTTTCATTGAAATCCATCGGAGGGCCTTATTTTGGTTCCCGACTTGCGTTAACCTTTGAATTTTTAAGGTGCATTTGCATGAACGACTT
>JABASM010001216.1:0-15722 GCA_019776545.1 Brachystomella parvula | reverse complement strand
CTTTAAATATTTCTTCGTCAATTCGTTGCGCAATGCTCATCTAAAATAAATAAATGCCACAGCAACAGCTCACAAAGCAATCGGAGCCTGTACCCCCTCCTTAATAGGCTTTCGGTTCTTGGAAGATTGAATGAATCTCTGGCTTTGAGGGATCACAACGCCTTCAAATACTGGAAAGCAACTGTTGAAATTTGTATCCTAAGGGCCCAGGGAGAAACGTGTTTCGTTGGAAAAGTGATTCTAGTGGAGGTACATTAAAATGCTTTTTAAGTTTTGATCCTCTCCAGGTGATTTCGTTCCTAATCTTGGAAATGGTCCCAAGAACCATCATCAAAAACTTAAGTGGGATTTTTTCTCTTATCAAAATTTCATGTTCTAATCCCCGTAATTGTCCTTCCCTTTGTTCTTTCGCCTCTGAGGTGGATCTGATGGTGGAGTCTAATTGGACCTTGATTTTTTCTATCGTCCTCTCGTCCACTTTTTGATTTCTCTGAGCCTTACTCTGGACGATGGAGAAATTTGTAAGCCCTTCAGTCAAACTAGTAATAAATTTAATGATAGCCCAATGCACTTCTTCCTCTCAAGTCCAGCTATCCTTTTACCCTTTTTTCACGGGTAGAATCCATCACATCTCCACTCCAGCCTCCAAATGTGCTTCCCTGATTCATAGGAATAAAATATTCATGAGCGCTAGAAGCAGTGTTCCCATACAAATCCAATAATATTATTGCTATTAGAAAATTTGCAGTCATTACCTCGGCATAAATTAACTCTCTGTAAAGACTGCCAGCATCGTACATCATGGTGTGATATCCATGAAAAAGCATCACACATTATCTTCTCCTAATTTTTGGATGATGTGATTGCGGCAAACATTCCTAGAAATTAAGGAGATCAAAATCCGGTGACGAGGAATTAATGGAGAGAATATGGTATTCCTCTAAAATTTCCTTTTGTTCTTCCATGCTGTTCTGAGCCATTCAATCTCCAAGTGCATGTTCACGTTTTGTAGTCCCTTTCTTATATGCAATTAGAGTTGAGAGGGGGGAGACTTAATGATAGATCCTTGCCTCCCTATTTTTCAGAATTGCATGATTTCCTTCCTAAAAAAAATCTACTCTCTGCAATTATCTTTCCGGTATCTCCAGTCAGTTCATAGGAATAAAGTTTCTGAAGCAATTACGTTACGAACCAGACTTTCTTGAATCTCAGCCTGGCAAAATTCTGGAAATAAGTCCAGGAAAATTATTCCTGGAAATTTCAAACAGCAGAATTTGATTTTTCGAAGAAAGCTCAGCGCTTTGAAAGACGCTCGAATATTAAATGATCTGCCCTATTATATTTTCATTCATATCTTCCTTCCGCTGCTCCTTTTAAACTGGATCTTCTAAAGTATACAGAAGACAGGGGGAGGGGGGTCATATGGCAGAATCTGTTTATCATCCTTTCTTTGTTTGTTTATCTAAGCGAATGGACTGGACTTGTTAGCATTAGTATAGAAAAGACTGGAGGAAGATTTTCAGTTTTAAAACAACCCCTGTGTTTCTAGAGTAGTTTTTCCCTTGATCCTCTCCGCCATCCTTCAATGGCCCTTCAGCACCCCCTCCATGTTCTTCTACGTTGGAATACGATTTGAATTTAAAAGCTGTGATGAATTGATAAGTGGAATGTGAATTCATGCGTCATTTCCGGTGACATGTAACCCAAATGCAAATTAGGTGATTTGGTTTGATCATTATTTAGTTTCTCGGAAGGAGAGTTTTTATGATGAGTTGAGTTCAGGGAGTATACTCTTCTGTTATTGTTTTAAGGGACGAAGGATCCCTACGCGAGATAAGAAACCCTTACCCTTCACAAGCGCCCCGGCGCCATTCTTTTCCCATTAAAGAAACAAAAAGGCACCTTTCTTCCAATCCTTCGGAGGATCCCTTCAAAAGACCATTTTACTATTACTTGAGATGACTCCGAGGAAGACTTGCGACCTAACAAGTACACACTTTATGTTTTTTCCTTCAAGCCATCCAGATAGAAGGGATGGGAATCGTGTGCAGGGCCGAAACAAGGATCCTCAAAAAGCTCCGTAAAGTCAAGCTGGATTTATTAACTTTAAACAATAAACCGTTCAAACACGGGAGTATGTAATAGCGCGAGTGTAATTCATTCGACGTACACAAATACCAAGTACCGAATGTACCGGGTGTATATGGGGGTTTTTGAAATTTTTATGAATTTCTGACATTTTCTGAAATTTTTATGAATTTCTGACGTTTTCTGAAATTTTTATTTCTGACATTTTCTGAAATTTTTATGAATTTCTGACGTTTTCTGAAATTTTTATGAATTTCTGACGTTTTCTGAAATTTTTCTGAATTTTGGGTGTACCGGGTGTATATGGCATGTGCACATATGCACATATACACATATGCACTGTATACACCACGCTATGGTATACACCATATACACCACATACACATATGGGCCAAAAATCGAAAATTTTCAAAACTTCACCGATCGCTTTCAAACTTAATAGTGAACAACTAGGGACACTAAGGAACTCTCATACCAAAAATCAAGTCAATCCGAGCAGCCGTTACTGAGATAATCACCGCCGGACGGGCGGACGGACGTCCGGACTAACAATGCATTCGCATGAATAGCTCGCGCTATTAATTACAGCAACGAATTTAAAAAATGATTTACATTTACGAAAAACTTAAAAAAAATGTTGGCGAGAATTTCGAAAAAAAAAAGTAGAGTTCAAGTGGCCATTATTCTGGTAAAAAGAGAAAGCAAGAGTTCCCAACCTTCAGTGAAAGCAAATGGTTGAAGCAAACTAGACAGCGGTGAAGGAAGAAGCTTAAGAAGCTAAGAAGCGCCTAAGCCGAATTTCTTAGTGAAAATTGTTGTGCTAGTCAGCTATAGCAGTGTGTTTGCTCTTCCAAGATTTAAAACTGACGGAATTGCGCTTGGTGAGAGCTAACGTCCAAATAATTTATATGTTTTTAGCAATCCCCTGCAGGAGCATAGGGTGGCTGGACAGAGGTCAGGTCAGCTATAGTCAGGTCATAAAGAGAAGGCTGATTATTTTATTTCCTTTTTTGTAATTTTTGGCCGGCTCTGGTGAAGCTGCTGAGGTTTTTTTTCCTACTCATAGCCTAGACTCCTTTGGGGAAAAAGGTAGCAGCATGGCAGAAGATCTTCTGGTAGGAAGAGATAAGGTTTTTCTTTTTCCTTTTGTAAATCCTAGCAAGCACGAGGAGATGAAGACCATTCCTTGAGTTTATGTTGGAGGCGACGGACGTCTCCAAACCCTCAGCATCTCCTCCTCTCATAAGTTCACCTCAAACTTCATCTCCAAGACTTGGAAGAGAGTAATCATTGTTTTTATTATTTGAGATCACGTTCTCAATTTTAAAAATTCATCCCGTTTTATGGAACTGTCATTTTTAACACAGAAATTCCCAGACTCTTCCATTGTTCTCAAAAAAGTTTACTTCCTTTAAATAATGGAATTCGAATCACGACGAGCTGCCAGGACCACCACTGGCACCACCAGCATCAGTAGTGAGGTGGGGTCGTTTCCTAGTATCCGAATTGTTGACAACCGCTCACAGCTCATTAACAATGAAATTAGTAGTAGCATTGGCTCAGTCAGCATAGGGAGTGAGGAGGACGAAAATCTGTCCCATGGTGTCTATACTGGCAGCATTGACGCTTCAGAATCTTCAGAACGGGAGAGGAATTCTATTATTCGCCGGAAAAACTTTAGTCGTAGCCATCACCATCCTCATCGGAAAGCAACAGGTTTGAACATGATTTTTGCAAGTATCTCTACTCTTTTAGATATTTTCTTTGCAAGGAAGGGTTGTGCAAATAAAGATAATCCTGGAATTTCTTTTGACAAAGCTCCACTTGACTCTTGAGCATTAATAATTGCATCATCCTCTAAACGTTTTGCCTTTTTTTTTACAATGTGTACCCTGTACCACCGGTGTACCCGAACCCTAATTTTTTTTTTCAAGGATGATGCGCGAATTTGCAAGAAAAATTTGGGATCCCATTTTCATTATGGAGGAAACTAGGCGCCGGTTCTCATCCTGGAAACAAAATATAGGTAGAGAGGTAGAGACCTAAAGCAAAATATTGCTGCGAAAAAAAAAAGAAAACAAAAAAGTTGTTTTTCTTCTCGCTTGACGTGAACTGATTATCTTTTAAGATCAAAAACATCATAATCCCTTTGTCACGGTCGGCTGATCTGGTATAGCAGTTCACTTTGTTTTACATTTTCGTGATAGAAACTCATCATGAGGAGGCGACAGTGGATTTTTATTGTTGCAAAACAGGTCTCTAATCCCTTAATTCATTCATTCATTCCAAGCATGCAAATCTTTAGAGTATAGCTTGGTACTTGCTAAATATTTTTTTTTTAATTTGAGATTAATTGGCTCAGGATAATTTAATTTTGTTGTGAGTTTCGATCCGGTATTTGGAATATGTCGTTTTCTCCCTTTTCTCCTTCTATTTCTTTTTGATAAGAATCTTGATGATGGGTTTTCTGAGACGAGAGTATAGTTGAAGGGAGGATTCTTGAATTTCTGTCTCCGTTGTCTTCTGGACTCACCTTTCTTCTTTCCTTATCATCAACCTCCGTCTATTCTTCTTTTAAAGTGGTGGTGACGGAGGAAAACAATAGGAAGAGTCCGTCACAGTCTGCTGGAGAGGAGAGGTGGGAGACAGAAGGACCAATATGAGGAAAAACTGGAGGAAGGTGATTCCCTTTGACTTGATTTCACCTGGTCGTCCCTTAATCCAGTCGGCGTCGTCGGGCTCACTTCATTTTAAATGCCCTTAACCACCTTTAATTAACCCTTCCCCGGATATTTGACCTTACACTATATTTCCCTATCTTTACTAAGACGCCCTATGCTACCCTATGCGGAGAACTAGCATCATTTCCTACCTGAGCTTTCCTAATGCTCTGGATTAGCATGTCAGCAGGATCTGTAGCATTTCTGCTCTGAATCATTCCTTCTCGTGTGTGGGTTGGAATTGAGTGTCAATTATCAATATTAGAGCGATAAGAAAGATTATTTTGGCTTTGACAATCATTGGAAGACCTCGTGATCTCCTCAGTCTGACTCTCCCTGTCGTAATAGCGTCTGTAGTGAGTCACTAGGACTACTCTACTGCACTTCATAAAAGCTTAAGGAAAGAAATCTATTGTTTTCCCAAGGAGACAGACAACGGAACTGACCCAGACCAAGGCACGACAGTCAATCGTCGCCAAACAGAGATCCTCAGATTTACAACCAGCTGCTCCCTGGATTTTATGATTCCATTCTCATTTTCACCTCCCGGAAGTCCTCAGTGCTTTTTCTTCACTCCCCAAAATCATTTCTCTAGATATGAAAGGAAGTTGAATCTTAATAATACTCTAAACTTAATGTTGGATCAGAAAAAATTAAGAAAGAATCTTCTTGTTTTTATGTCATAAAAAAGTCCACTTAGTAAATTCCCACGTGGATTTTTAGGATGAGGATGAGCTAAGGGCTGCTAATGAAAGGGTTGTTGGGTCCATTGGATTGCGTACTGTAGGATTTTTTTGGAAGATCTCCTTCTCCCTGGTCCTTATAGCAGAAGGAAGGTAGAAAAAGAAAAACATTCCAAAAGCTCGAAGGGTATAATCAAGGGCTATTACCTCTTAAACCTAAAAAACGGATCTTTCTATTGTTCTCCTCGTTTTGTTTTTGCCTAGGAGCCAAAGGAGATGGAGAGAAGAAAAGACACTCAATTTTTACACGCCATTTTCTGGCCGTCCTCCTCCATTTCCTCCAGTAATTACTATACTACCAAGATCCTTCCTTACCTTCCCAACTTATTTCTTCATAATCATCATCAGGAATAATTCTATTGTTACATTTAGTACTAGATAATTTCAGAGGATAGAAAAAAAAATTACGATTCCAAGAGAAGAGAAGTCTTGGATAATGGAGGGCGGTATTTTAATAATATTATTCTTGCTTCTGCGATTCCCTGATAATGATTCTTATAATTCCTCTGCTTTTTTTATTATATTTGAATTTGTTATGTGAGGATAGGGTGGATTATTCATGTGGCAATTGTTGAAGGGTCAACATATTTAGATACAAAGGAGCCTGTTTGTTTTTCTTGTTGATCTTTTGGTTAGTGATGATGATATAATGGGAATTCTGTATCTCGTTAAGGAGGGGGGCCCTTTGCTCAGGAAAGAGCTGAGCTCCTGCTGGGGACTGTGGGGGGTGTTTGGTTAAGGATCTCTCCTACCTACTTTTTCTCAACGTATCTTCACCATCAACCCCAAGGATCCTCTGATTTTAGAAGTAGGCAAAGAGGGACTTCATTATCATAATCTCTTGCCCTTCATCAATGAAATTTAGACGGCTTAATGGGAGGTGGGCATGGAACGGGATTTAGAGCAAATTGATTATGATTTTTTCCTGATTTTTCTCTATTTTTCAGAAATTTTTTATCTTCTCCAGAAAGGCAAGTTAGCGGAATGGAATTAATAAAGTCTGAAAAAAGTTTGGTTTTAAGCGATTTTAGAACGGAATATGAAATCTGCACTGATTAAAACTAGCCTGTAATAGTGTGAAGTAAGAATTTTAGCAAGCTGAGTTATTCCTCCATCTACCCTTATAAAGTAGTAATGATGACATGCTAAGTCTGAAGTTAAGTTAATAGAAAGAGCAAACTAAAAATCCTGGAGATTCCTTTCGGTAGGAAATAAAGGAAAGATTTATGAGAATTGTGGACTCGTGTCTGGATTTTCAAGAAATCCATGGACTGGTCCATCCACTCACAAGTCTCCTCCAGATGGAAAGGTAGGGAAGATATAGAACCGGTCCATTATTCCACCCTCAGGTCCTTGTTTGCTTTTAGGGGCCTTAAAACTTCGAGATCAGGAAGATTAGTGGTAGTGGTGGGATGAGAAGAAGTATTTAGCTTCGTCAGTCTTCTTCATCATCCCTTGAACTGGAGGAGAGGAGAGATCCTTTGAGGAGCAATTAAAGAAATGCTTTGAGGTAGATGAGTAGCCTCAATTATATCCTAATATGAAAGCTATAGCTTAAAAATAATTACCTATTTCTGGCGATTCTATTTGCAGCTGCTGTATAGAAGAAGCAGTGGCTACGCTTGTTAGCAAATATTTGCAACACGCTTGTCACATTAAGAAAATAGTATTTCCAGGAAGGGTCCGCAGGGGTTGAAGCTCAATCTCTAGAGTAATAGAGCAGGAGTAACATTTTTCCTTTGTAAGCTCCATTTTCCATTTCTCCTTACCTGTCTTACCTTTCATTGTTGTCAGAATGGAGTGTTGATGATCATCTTATTTTCTGAGGAGAGGCAGAGCATTCTTTTCTTTCTTATTAGCTTCTGCAGCTTTAGTTTTTCCAATGCTTTCCTTTAGTCAGGTGTGAATCAAAGAGATTATTTTCAATTATTTTCATCAGAACCCCTGCTAATTGAAGCTAAATGTCGGGTTTTGCTGAGTAAGCTAGTCTCCTTTATTTAATGAAAACCAATGAAGAAGCGAATGAATTAAAATCGTGTCCAGTTACATCTTTGTGCTTTTTCTTGAAGCCTGTTGCCCTTTTCCTGTCTTTAAGCCAGTGTTTGAAATCGCTCAATGAGCCGCTCCTGAATTTAACCCATAAGTGCACGGAAAAAGAGCGATGTGCGACAAAGCCCCCTTCCGCTCGGGTGAAAACAAACGTACTTTTTCTGAAAGAATAATTCAGGATAATTTGGACCCCATTAATTCCTCCTCCTTAGAATAAAATACTTTTGAAAAGGACATTACGTACATAAAAATGAAGTGGAGAATTAGGTAGGAATTTACGTAATTATACCTTCCAGCCTCGTAACATAAAATTCAGGACACGAAAGGTAAAAATCAAAATGGAACTCCATGAGAAATGAATTTCATAGCAAAAAGCGCATAAAACTGCCCTCGCTTTTACCCCAGAGTTGTCAGTTTAAAGTTTGTAAATATTTGATTTAACTAATCATAATTTTCTTTTCTCTTTCCAGGAATGACACGACGGTGCGTCTGCAATTTGAGCCAATGTGCTAGTACAAATTATATGTGCAAATCTGAGCGTCAAATCCTAGAGGATGGAACAGTCCAAGAACCTGGTTGCTTTATTGAAGAGCTCGACACTTCCGCTGCCATTGCTGCCCCTGAGTCACAGAGTCCGCAGACTCGAGGTGTCGGCATTACAGAGTCCAATGGCCGAGTAACTTCAGCCCGGAGAGGGTGCATAGAAATGCTCTCACGGTAAGCCTCATTTGCTCATTTGCATCTCCAAAGATTTAATGACCCCTACTACTCATTTATTTATCCTCATGCTTTTTTCTTTCTTTCCCAGGGATAAACAGAAACTCTGTCGAGACGAGTCCGGTGATCCAGTTCAATGCTGCTTTAATGAAGATATGTGTAACTATCCAAAGACTTTCTACCCCCCAGTATCAACACAATTCAATTCAAAGAGTAACGGCGGCCCTGTGAGTAGACTACCCTTTGAACCAACCGGTAAGTACATATATCATATGTCTAACTAACATTTCACTGTAAATAATTATTACTCTAAAAACTGAATGATTAATGAGGATGTTTCCATTACTTTTCCAGGGATTGCCCGAGGTGGTAGTGGAATGAATGCAAATTTAGATCACCAGGTCTGGCTGCGTGCTGCTGTGATAGCTGTACCCATTTGCGGCCTCATGATCCTTCTTGTCCTAATATATGTCGCCCGACGGCTTCTCAATGGGGAGGACGACTACAAGGAAAACTCTTCAGCCCAGTCCATGCTCCGAAAGTCAAATCGATTCTACAACTGTCATCAACCACCTCCGAAACCATGTGAACTCCTTCTTCCGACTGGATCCCCCGGTCTAGAGTCATATCCCCCTCAGCACCACCCCCATCCTCATCAGCCTTGCTACTGGTGTTCTATCCGTCCACCAACTGCAGCTTCCACCCTCCTTCCTCCACAACCTGGAGCTGAGCAGATAAAAAATTGTTACGAGTCTCCTGACCCATCCTTCTACTGTACCCCCTGGAATTTTCCCGAGAGTCAGCATGAAACTGTCCAAAGTCTCCATACTGTTCCGGGAACTCATGGTGGAGGTGATCTCTGTGGGGAGAATCGGAAATTCAGTTTTCGCAATTGGAAATTCGCAACAGGAAGTCAGCTTAACCAAGGAGGAAATGGAAGAGGAAGTTCGAGGCCTTGTCAGAACGTCTGAAACTTTAATAGCTATTATTAGTTTGCCTAAATTGTTTTTTCTAGTACAAAATGTTAATTCTGTAACTGTCGTTTTTTTTACAGAAATCTTCCCAATTCTCTGGCTTAGGAAAGAAATGTCCAAAACTCAAGTAATGATTAATGTGTTCTGTAAATTACATTTATGACTAAAGTTGAGTTTATTAAAAGCGTGTAAATAACGCATTATATTCTATGAAATAGGATTTTCGTTAAGCATTTTTAAAATGGCAATTCAACGATACACGGCAAGAATTTTGAGTATAGGTTCATTGACTAGTTGATTCGCGTCTCGGGCTATGTGGTAGTCAAAATGGTTCCAGAGGGGAAATTTCACGGGATGGTTATATACAACATTTGGGAGTTCTGCAGCCAGTCGTTTAATTCCCTAATAAAATAATGAGGTTGATTGATTAGTCACTGTGGATCCAAAGGTAGGGAGAGATCTAAACACCTGAGGCTCGACGACGGCGTCGTTGAGACCGTAGATTAGAGCTACAGGAGCTGTGGCATTCTTCAGCTTGTAGGTAGGCGCAGTAGTTCGACCATAAATTTGAATATTTCTAGTGATTCCCCAGTCGTACTCAGCAAATATCCCTTTGTTGACGAACTGGGCAATATGAGATAGCGTCCGGGCGGAAGTCGGGGACGGGGTGTGACTGTAGAAAAGTGGAAGCAGCTTCTGTAAGATTTAAGGAAAGCAATGAACAGATTCCAGTAAAAGGATACTAGTTTTTAGCCAACGTGGGAATTGGAAATGTTGATTACTCACGAGCTGTGCTTGTGGCAGGTCCCAACCGGCGAAGAGAAAGTTGACATTTTGACAGAACGTTTCAGCCACAAAAGCACTGGATGTCAATTTCTTTCCAACGTAGTTATACAACCAAAGCAGCCACGGTGGTAAAAATTCCCCGTGAAAAATCATGTTCACAACAACCTGAATAAAAATTAACGTTGTGGATAGGACTCATAATTGAAGTGGAAAAATAAAGAAAATTAAGGGACGGACCCTGAATTGATTTTCAATTGGAGCTAGAAGTAGTTTCGGGAATCCTTTCATATGATTAATGTAAACCACTGCTGCCAAAGAAATCATGATCCGTATTTTCATATTATACTCCGGCCTGAGTGACAACATGATCCAGAACATCGAGCTGGAGAAATTAATTTTTTGTCATGATCAGATTACCACTTCAGTTTCTGCTGCTTACCTTCCCATTGAAAATCCAATGTAGCTCAATTGTTTTTCTCTGGATATGTACAAAACGTAGTCTATCACTGCCGGAAGGTCATATTTTCCCATTTCATGAACACTGAAATGAAGTTTGGTATAGAAAGTTTAGTCTGTTTTTAATAATGGCAGTATATTTATGCTGCTGAACCTGAATTCCCAATATTCTCTGCGCTTGATGGAAATCCTCGTGTGCTCTCTTGAGTAAGCATTCCCCCTTGCATTCCCAAGCCAGACGTCATAGCCTGCATCTGCTAATTGCAAGGCTGGAAATAAAATTCAAGCTGAAATTCCAGTGCTCTTTGCTATCCAGGTGTCCAGCAATACATTGCTGAACAGAATCATGAAAATTATTTGAAGCTTCCAATTCTGAAATTCTCAGAGTCGAAGTGTCCTCACAGCGTCAAAAACGCTTACTCCAAAATGTGCTCAACTCAGAAGCCTTCCCGTTGGATCAAAATTCGGCCTATCAAAACTTACAGAGGAGTTTATCGGGCGTATTCATGAACCATTCAAAGGAAGATGCAAAAAGTCCGTGTTGAAGGAAAACAATGGGTCGTCCAGTCTTCGGAAAAGGACTATGACCTCTACCGTGTGGAATTCGATGAATCGTAAGTATGTAACCATCCTCTGTCTCCACTTTATGTGACTCTATCGGATATCCGTAAAGCTTTACAATATCAGGCTGAAAAAATTCCAAAACTTAATCATTTTGCGGTTCCTGAGTCTGGGACCCCAGCGCCTGACCTTACCGTTGTTAAGCTCCAAATTGAATCCGAAGTACTAGTACGAAGAACTTGGAGACTATCCCAATGTGCGACAGGGTGTTTCATCTCCTCACCTTCCACTACCAAATCATCATTTGGCTTGGACTTAACTCCGGAGACCCCAAGCGTGAAAACTTTCCTTAGCGAAAAGGGTAGACTGATGGCGATGACAATGAATAGATTGAAGTTGTAAACTACTGTTGGAAAAACGGATCGGAATTTCCCTACCCCCATGAAGAGACGTAGGTTGAACAGCGTTCCGACCAATCCAGCCATCAGTGCCAGGAAGCATTTTAGGAAACGAATGATAGAATCAAGGAATTTGTTCATCCTTACACTATAACTACTAAATAAATTCCAGACTGTTTACAGTAATAAATATCAATTAATGGTTGCTTGGAAGAAATTTGAGTCAGGAAAAAAATACTGTCAAAGCGAACATGAAGGGGATGAAAAATCGAATGAATGAATAATCTCCATTGTCTCATCTATTACGCCTGACATAGCGACACTGAAGTTATTGCATACCGCAACTTAATCTAAATGGACTCTCATAGACGATAATTCTGGAAGACTGATACACACTCCCGGTTGTGCACAGAAGACGCTTCCTTTTCGCCCCGTTCTAAGCTTTCTCACCCTCTACGAACATGCTAGCTGAAATCAGCAACAGAATAATTTTGACGAAAGGATTGAGCGAGTAATGTCATTAATTTATTTTGCGAAGCGAACTATACGTATATAAAAACTCCCTCAGCGTCATTTTTTAACTAATGCTACACTTACGTAACTAAAATCCAGCTCTTTGGCATCTCCGTAAAACCTGCGAGCTGCAGTAGTCATCCTAGGGAGGCTCAAACCTCAGATGGAGAAAATCAATCCCGAACATGTAGAATCATTGCCATTCAGGCGGTACTAAATAAATGTATGGATCAGCAGTAAGTCCAATCTTTTCCATAATCCGGACGACACTTAACTGGGCATGCTTTAAGTTTCCCCACCATAAAACGGTTCATTTCCTTTCTGTCGTCATGACCTACAAACTCTTGTCCAATTCTTTGCGTAGGGAATGGTCTCGTGGCATCGTGATATCTCTCACAAAAATAGCTGTCGTGTGCCATCACTGAATGCTGATAAGGGAGATAAACATATTGTTTCACTATGTCTTGGTCCCAGAACTTGTGCTCACTTTGACCTCCAATCTGAAATATTAAAAGGCTTTCTAGATCTTGTTCCAGCCAAGAAGAGATAGGTTAAAAATCTGGTTTACTAACTCGTGTTATCGTTTCTTGTAGATACTTCAGATCCGAAGGAGACATGGCATTGTTTTTAAGGCCCCAAAGTCCAGCCAGGATCTCAGTTTCATGCCATTGACTGTCGCGGATAACATGGATGGTATAATTTGAATTCTCCCATTCTGTTACCACCATTCTTTCTCTTTCACTTGCTGTACTGTCGAGGTCCCTGCTGATGAAGATGTCAACAGTAGGGTCACCCACGACTAAGTAACGCCAGACCCGACCATTCATCTGACTTAGATCTCCTACACAACAGAACAAAACCACATCAGGAAAAGGGTTCTCATAGTCATTGTCATCATTCATTACCTAGTTTAGGAATATTTGAAATGTCACACCAGAAGAGGAAGTTGTACTTGCAGATGAATTGGCAAGAGTAGTGACTAATTGGGATGTTGGTATATATTCTGACGACCCATCCGGGAAAGATTTGCTTGATTTTGTCTAAATTAGGTCCAATGCCTTCCAGGAAGAAAGTCGTTCCCTCGGTGTCCAAAACGTAGAGGGAATACGTTATCACCTTCTGATTCCTTCCATACAGAGTTGCTTCGGCACTGCAAGTTGAACTGTATGACCTAAGAAACGGAGACCATAGAATTATTGGTTAGTAATGCCACCCACCTTTTGTTTGAAATCTGAAGACATGATAAGATGTGGCAAAAATGGCATTATGCACTAGTCGTGCCTGTTCAGTTTTTTGACAATTTTTTCTTTTCAGATTTCAAAGACGTGGGGTTACCTTGGTCGTATTACGCGAAAGCCTAAAAGAAAACTCGAAAATGATTAGATTCAGTTCGTACCTAGTTTGATCTGAGGATCCCCCATCCCTGTAAATATCACATCCGCAATTCCGTCTATGGAATCCAGGTACCCAAGGGTCATGACTCTTGTTTCGACTAGCGTAAAATAAGCGCCTGTCTTCCCTCATTAGTTCAACTGTTGGTATTGACAGGCTGGAGTCAGTGATTTGACCCAAAAGAAATTTCGGCACCGCATCTGAAACAAAATCAAATTAGTTAAACTGTACGATTTGTAAGGAGTATAGTACATACAGTAATTGACTTCAAAGAAGTATTCGAGGCCTTGAGAGGTCAAAAATAAAATTACTGTAAAAATTATAAGGTTCCGAAGGCTAAGAAATCTTCGAGCACAAGAGCTCATGACGCTCTGACTAAAATTTTCCAGGAGAGGAGGTTCCGAAACCGTGGCGAAGTCCGAGGGAGGGCCTTATGTGGGAGGAGTAAGTCCAATTAAATAATAGCCCAGTACTCTAAATTGTCTTAGAATCATTTTGATCGAATTTAGCTATAATTTTAACAAGAACAAGAATTTTAGGAAAGAGACATCCAGACATTAGGGTAGGGGGAGATATGATATTTGCAGTAGCCGCTTAGAAATTTGGGTTTATTTTGAGACTAGGACCTTTCGGAAGCGTATATTGCATGTTTGATATTTCATGACTTAACTTAAGGCATAGGATAAATTTAATGGAAGCGTGAACATGAGCAATCACAGAGGACATTGGGAGTATGTATGGTCCATGTGTTCTTCCCCACCAGACGTATTCAACGCTGGATCACCCGGAGAGTTATAAATGACGGTATTTTCAGTAAACGATGGAAAGCTCAGGTCCAGATATCCTTCAGCACCATCAAATAATCCATCTTGGGGACTGCCAGGAGAGCGTGCAGCAGCTATGTGTCATACAAAAAATTAAGTGAATATTAGGTAGTCAGAATTTTAACTCGATGGTATAAAGTTACGCGGTGAAACTCGATTCTGCGGTGAAACTCGATTCTGCGGTGAAACTCGATTCTGCGGTGGTGACTGACGAAGTCTAACTGGAGAGAAACTAAGGTCAAGGTCTGGATAGTATCTAGGCGGGCTTTCATCCATGATTCCACGTGCATCAGGGCTCCAGGGCTCTCCCAAGTTGGGCTGGGGTGAACCACGAGGAGGCGTAAAGTCCCTTTCGAAACTAAGGTCCCCTTCATACGTTGGCATGCTCAGATCCAGAATTCCAACCCCTTGAGGGGAGCCAATAGAGCGATTCGGTGAACCTCGCGGTGGATAATCCATTTCAAAACTAAGGTCATCCGGGAAAGTAGGCATGCTCAGGTCCATGATTCCAAAACTACCATCCAAGTATTCCTCGTGAAGGGGGTCACGAGGGCCTGCAGGAGTTATGAGTGATATAAAAAATTAAGTGAGTACAGGTAGTTCGAATTATAATTGGATGGTAGAAAGTTACGCGGGGGAGTTCGAGCCGGCGATGGTGATCGCGGGATTGGAGAGAAGCTAAGGTCTGCATAGAAACTAGGCATACTTTGATCACTGATTCCGGATGCGTCGGAATCAGGGGTGCCAAAGGAGCGGTCGGGTGAACCTCTTGGAGGCGTCCGAGGCTGAGCAACTAACCCGATTGGGCTGAATGGATCACGTGCCTCAAAATAGTCTCCCTGTCCCGGAGACATCATCCGTCCAACAGCCGAATTTGGTGAACCGTGTAACATTAATCCAGGAGGACTGAATGGATCAGGCGGCCCATAGGGAGACATCCTCTGCCCATTAGCCGCATTCGGCGGCGTACCGTCTAGCATTAATGGAGGGGAAAACGGGCGGTCAAAATAGGCGCCGCCTGGTCTTATTGGTGGAGTGACGGGTCGTTGAGGTTGGACGGGAGAATTGTTTGGCAATGCGCAAGCTGGGGCGGCCGGAGATTGTGGACGCTGCGGTGTTCCTGGCCGCTGACCTTGAATTGGAGGAGATTGCTGCGGTGTCCCTGGCCGCTGACCTTGAATTGGAGGAGAACGCTGCGGTGTCCCTGGCCGCTGACCTTGAACTGGAGGAGATTGCTGCGGCGTCCCCGGTCGCTGACCTTGAATTGCAGGGCTGTTCGGGAGACCACCAGGAGATGCAGGTCGTTGGGGTGGCTGTTCTTGATCGTACCACATCCCAGCATTATTATTTCCTCCTCCTCCGACTGGCGGACTGTTGGGGTTACGCTGCTCAAAGTAGGCTCCACCCGCACGAATCGGAGGGGATGGCGGCGGTGTCCCCGGGCGCTGACCTTGAATTGCAGGGCTATTTCGCTGAGGAATGTTGCACTGGCCTTGAATTC
>JABASM010001215.1:0-15728 GCA_019776545.1 Brachystomella parvula | reverse complement strand
ATAGTGCATATATACTCATAGTGCATATGTACTCATAGTGCATATGTGCTTGTAGTGCATATGTACTCATGGTAAAACGTTAATTTGGCAAAATTTTAATTTTTTTTTAATATTTATTTTTATTTTATTTTAAATATGTATATGGTACGCTCACGCTATTACCTACTGCGTGCTTGCACGGTTTATTTCATTTTTAATTTTGATGCTTAGCAATGAAATTGTGCATTTTTTCACCTCTCCTACCTCGGTAGCGGCTGTTAGAGCACCGCTTGAGCGACTTATGGTAATTCTCGGCATAATACAAATCTCCAACATTTTCATAGCCATAAGTGTAATCCTCGAATCGAATTCCCCTTCCCCCGCAGTCTCCTTATCATCAAAAAGAATCGCACAGTTTCCATTGGTGAGAAGGAGTGAGGAAATTGAACCCTGTGCCTCATCAGGAAAATCCGCGCACTCGGATCATGGAATTCTTGTTGTGGCATACTTATTTTATTGCTCAAAAATCCGACAGGGCAAGGCAGTTAAATAAATTAGCGAATTAATGTATTTATTTTTTGATTTTGATGCTTAGAATTGAAGTGGAATCGATTTCTTTTTCTTCTGCCTCAAACTTTAATTGACGTTGGTAGGGCACCTCTTGAGGGACTTATGGTAGTTCTCAGCATACCACAAATCTGCCAAATTCTCATATCCATAGGTGTAATCCTCAAATCGAATCCCTCTTCCTCCACAGCTCGTATCGTCAAAAAGAATAACGCAGTTTCCATTGGTAAGGAGTGAGGAAATTGAAATCTGTGCATTGGATGGGAAATCCGCGCACTCTGATCTCGGAACGTCCAACTTGTACTCAGTCCCTGTTAAATACAAGAATAGAAAAATTAAAAGCACACTTTAAACTTTTTTTATTTTTTAATACCTGTGTGCTGACGACCAGTGAAGAGCTGGACATAGGATTCGCGACCATTCTGCTTGATTGAAGTGACTGCAGCCACGAGGCAGCAAAGTGAAATAAAGACTTTGAGCGAAAACATTTTGGATTTCTTTTCTCTTGCTTCTAGTGAACAAAATTCTTGCTGTTGAGTAGTCAGCTTGTTGAAAAATGAAAATACTTGTTTAAAAAATATCGAGTTTCCTGACTGTTTTATATGAGGAGACCAAGGTCGCAGATTGTTTACCAATAAAACCGTCTACCGCCGGGAAGGTTTTCTTAAAAGATTATCCGGGGATTTAAATTTCGTAAGTCTGTTTAGCTGGTTACTATGTCTTTCCTAATGAGTTCAGCGTCAGGGACTTCTGACTACCAATTATAATTCCCTTTTGTTTTTTCCCATAGATTACTAACAATATGGGTAAACTAAAATAAAGTGGAAAGAACTGACAAGCGAACCTTGTCAGGTGGACCGCCCGGGCTCCGTAATTATTTACGAAACTCAACTTCAAATTGTAAAGTTAAGACAATTTCTACTGCTTACTCCACGGCAAGTTGTTTCTTGTTTGGAATATTTTTTCCTCCATTCTATTTAGATTTCATGAAAGCTTTTGGAGACTTACACGATATAAACTAGATTTCTCTGGATTTGATATTTTCTAAAGTGCATAAGGGACGTTTCTTAATTTCGGACCACCCTGAAATTTTTCATTTCGGATCATCAGGTGTGGTAATTGCAGTTTAGACCCTTAGCTTGTTTTTACCCTCAAGCTATTTATAGCGAGAGGGTATAGGGATCGTGAGTGGGGGGGAGGGTGGAGGTGGCTTGTGTTACTATGTCTGTCGCTGTCTGTCCGACCACAACCTAAAGTAGACCGAAAGTCCCGTTACCCGGCCACCTGACATAGCGTATTGCTGAAACTCATGCTACGGGTAACCCATTATGTCTACTACAACCCTTCCAAGTTTCAACCCAAGGCGACCCTGCCTACCTAGTTTTCAGCCCATTTCAAATTTTGGTCATGCGCTGAATCTCAAAATACACTGCTCGCGGTCTCAATGCCCGATTAACCAGAGACCAGAAATAGCGTATGGCTCAAACTAATGCTAATGCTAGCCCAGTATGTCTACTACACTCTTACCAGGTTTCAACCCCGCACGACCCTGCCTCCTCTTTCTTCTAGCTTGAGGGTAGGATGTGTCAACATAACTTTTTTATTTGGTTGGGGTATAAGGCAATGCATCCTCAAGTCAATGTATTCTAAGCTTCCCTTGTGAGTAAAATTGACAAAACAAATTACTCAATATTATATTGTCTTCTGTACATTTCCGTAGGTTGCTGAACAATTAATTCCAGTTTTCCCAGGTGTGCTATGCTAATAAAGTCATCTAATTCATATTTGCCTTAAACTTCCTCCTCTACAGAATTGTCAAAAGAGACAAACTGCGGGCCTCCAGAAATAAAGAACAGATAAATCAGTTTCAATACAATAAGAGAAGAAGTCCTATTTTGACCAATCTTCGATTCCCTACTGTAGTTCCTTTCATTTGGAAACTCGCTCTGGCGCGAGAGATAAAAGGAAAGTATTTCGGTTATTCAAAAAATGGTCTAAATCTTTAAAGCGGATTTCTGCGTAAAGGATGCCGGAAGCTAAAAGTCGAAGTAAGCCGCCCCCCCCCCCCTGATGGATTTGTATGAAACTTGGCGGGTAGTTAGTACCCGCCACTACCTCCAGCTTTAGTACGGGTCGAAAGTGGGGCGCTGGCCTTTTGTGACTGGTAGGGATCACGAAAGGTCACGGACAAGCGATACTTCAATCAACAGGGCTTGGTCCTCTGATTCTAAAAGTATGCCATAATTGATATTTTGACTTAAAACATGGCCGCTAGATGTGGTAAACTTTTATGAGAGAAATTTAACTACCTCTGGCAGTTTTACGGCAAAAGTGTCAAGTGCACTATATTTTTAGACTCAGGGGACCAAGCCTTTTCGACTAATGTATCACTTGCGAGGATCCGCGAGGTCAAGTGATTGACTTTTGGTGACCCATAAATGGTACTTTTAGAGTCAAAGCCTGACTTTCGTCCCGTACCAAAGTTAAAGGTGCTGGTGGGTACTAACTATTCGCTATAAGTTTCATACAAATCCATCGGGGGGAGGGGGGGGGGGGGCTTATTTTGGCATGTTACTTCCGGTATCCTTTGAAGACTTAAATTTTTGAGGTAGCGCACCGGTACGAGAAATTAAAAGTAGACGGAACATTAAGTTTTCAAATAGGAGGAACTACTAATACTGTATATACCCAAAGTTAAGCTGAGGAAACTGGAGGAAATTTGAAATCCATTGTTAGCATGCTGTCCAAAGTAGGTACTATTTTTTATCTTAAACCTCCCACATTAAGGAGTTCAGGTTTAAAATATAAATGGCTGGCTTCGTAATCTCTCGAATAATTTTTTTAAAATCGACGAAACTTGTTTCGGGTATGCCATCCAGATTCCGATTAAATGGCAGCCAGGACTGAGCCTAGGTAAAACTGCGGGGGTTGTTCAACTCTCCCTATGATAATGCGATAGGTAGATACGGCTTTAACTTACCTGCTTGACAGAAATTTCGTCGCCAAATGTTCCCGTTAACTCATTAACTAATTAATTTGTCAGAACCCCTTTCCGACGCTAGGCCGTTGCACTCCACAGCCAGTCAGTTCTTAATGCAATATTTATTCTAATAAATTCTCCTTACTTAAACCAAAAACCCTAACTCCACAAATTCTTAGTTGGAAAAATTATTTCAATCAACATGGCAGTGGTGAGGATTCTTGTGGTGGGATTCATAGTTTTGAGCCTTGAAGGGTTGGGTGAATCCAAGACTTGTGAGATTTCCAATGGCTCAGGCCCGCCTTCGACGAATTTCCTGATACCGTCATTATTCCCGGGTGTTCCGCCGTATATTCGCTTCACAGCCTCTTCGAAGTGTCGTCAGAGACTCCCAGGCCTATTGAAGGAGGAACTGCTCTGGGGGAAAACATTGAGGCAGTCGGATAGATTTCACACCGATTTTGTAATTAGGAATTCCGGATTTGATCTCGTGGATCGTTTTAAAACAGAAAAGCTAATATTTCGCTCCTACGATCGATATCGTTCAAGCAACGTCAAGGAGGATAAGGAAATACCAGACTACAAGTCTGAAGCCGAGAAATTTAACTACCTACCAAATGTACTGGAATTGGATAACAAGGCAAACTTGTCTTACAACTTTAAGAAAATGATCCAGGTAAATTCTATTGATTCTATTCAAAAACTGGGGTGGTATCGTCTGTTAGATTTTTATGCTTTACCCAAAAATCAGTTTTTAAATTTTCACTTTTTATCTTTTATTTTAAATGCATGAAAAAATAGGTCCGCGCAGACTACTTTTTTGTTTTTCTTTTATTTTTCATCTATACTTTTTCTGTGAAAAAGAAAAGATAGAAAAGATAAAAGGAATACATTAGCTTTGGGGATAAAATATGTTAAATTTGTTTTTACATTTCCTTGCATTTCACACAGAGGCACGGAGAAGCTATATATCCATTCGTCATTCCCACTTTTACTCTTCCCGAAGAATACGAAAAGTTTCAAGCCAAGTGCAAAAGTTTAAAAGACAAAGTCTGGGTAAAAAAGCCTAAAAATTTGTCCCGATGTGTTGGAATAAAATTTCGGAACGGCTGCAGCAGCATTAGAAATGTGACTTCTGTTGTACAGAAATACATTAGGAATCCGCTAACCTTCAAAGGGAAGAAGATGGAGTTCCGTAAATACGCCGTCGTCACTGGGTTTGATCCATTCCGAATATTTGTATTCACGGACGAGCTCTTAAAAATCTCTGGGAAGGACTACACACAGGACATTAAGAAGCTGGGCGACCCCTGTATTCACATGCCTTGGGCGTTGACTTGCAAGTCTCAGGAGGCTAAGCCCCAGAACTACTACCGCGGTATCACGACTGACTCCCAAAAATCAGAGTTTAAAAAAATGGGTGTGGACATGAAAAAGATACGGAGTGAAATGAATGACGCCATAATAAAAGTCATGCTCTCGGCTCAGAAGTCCATTGTTGACGCAAGCTACGCCAAGCTGAAGAGCCGCTACAATTTCTACAATCTCATGGCATTCGATTTCTTTGTGGACACTGAACATAAGCTCTGGCTGAATGAAGTGAATAGGCAGCCAGGCCATGGAATTTCCGCTGGAAGAAATGTCCGGGATGTTATAAGCGGTGCTCTGACGCTCGCTGGTTTCCATTTACCAAACACCCTCTCAACAGAAGCGAAGGATCTCATTTTGAAAAATTTCAACGGGACTTTTGAACTCAAGGATCCGACATTTGAGCCTTCACTTTACAAATTGGGGTTGGGGCAGGAAGATATAGAAAAACAGGAAAAATTCACAGGAGCAGGAAGCGGAGATGCAGAAGCGGCTGGAATTTTAAATTCTTTGACCCAGGCTGAAATTCGGCACCTCATCATCGCTGAGGATGAGCTGAACCGTGTTCCGCGTGGGGTGGAACGAATTTTTCCCTCACCAGACATAGGGAAGTACTTGAAGCTTATTGAGACGAGGCCGTACAACACAGTGCTTTTTAGTGAATGGGAAAGGAAATACGGCAGGTCTGGTAACAGGAAAGAAGCAGTGGAGAAATTGCGAAGCTTATTGCAATAGGTTACGTTTTAATTTTCTATTGAACGATTAAATTTTATTCGGACGAATATAATTTAGTAAAAAAAAATTCTTTAACTTAATAACGGAAATAAAATCCACTGTAAATTTTCTTGTGCAAACTATAGGGTGACTTGCTTTTCAGTGGGTGCTGGTGTCCTCGACTTTCTTTTAACACAGCAAAAACTAAAACGTGAAAGCTCGGTTGGGGAACCTTTGAAAACACGCCGCTTTCTTTTAAACATGATCATACACTAATTTCCAGTCATTCCTAATTGTACAATCCGTGACGAAAAACTTTTCCACCCCACATTTTGGCATCATCTTATCAAATTTAATTTTAGGCTCGTTTGGTGTTTACAGAAAAGAAATACAGGTTTTAAGGCTAACTGGTCAGAAATTGCCCCTCGAAATCAAATTTTTTCAGATATATTCGTTTTTAACAAAAAACAAGTGTGACAAAGAACTATTCCAGGTACCGCTTTCTTGCTGGTTTTCAAAGTAAAAGTCTGAGGTAAAAATCAGAATTGAATTTTTTAGCTAAATTTACATATAGTTGCGATCAGCATACAGCAATTTGTTTGAAAAGATTCTGATGAAAATTGAGCCAGAACGCCAAATCAAGAAATCGATGAGATTTTGCTGTAAGTAAATGGGAGTTTTTAGTTTTTGCAAATATTAAGGGTCGCCATTTCCTGTTTCTTGACAGTAAAAATTCCAAACTTATCAGACAAAGTCTTTGTATGTTCAGCAACACTCCCTGAAAATTTCGCTTTCTATATGAGTTTTTGGGGTGTGGTGGATAAGTTTTTTGTCACGGAGTGTATAACGGGTTATTCCTTGAAATCCGCACAAAAGAGAAATCATTTTTTCACCTTTAAAATTTAAAGATGGGATTTTTCTGTAAATTTATTTGAATTCAGCACGAAAAGTACTTTAAGGACACACTAGTGTTGGATAACATACGGTCCATGATTGGCGCAGCGACGCAGGAGAGTGCGGACCTTCTACACAAAATTTACGAAATGGTTTTTGCTCAATGTTTCAATAACTCGTTATGGTTTCCGTGCAATGAAAAATCCGAGTTTCGTTTTTCCATCGAGGCACTCGCTAATTTGGGTTCTCAGTTCTTGGGTGATTCCATTGCAGATACTTAGAAAAAAATCTTGGTTCTTGTAATAGTCTTTCACGTAGTCGTCTGTTCGTGCTTGGAGGCGGGAGAAATTTTCTTTGAAGTAAGCGACAGCTTCCATCGTCTTGTCCTTGCTTTCCACTACTTCAAATCCAACCTGTAAGAATTCAATCCAAATAAAAAAAATTATTTGGGGCGTTTGGATTTTTTTTTCTCAATAAATCGAACAAGAGTAGGAAACAGTCTCCTTACTTTTGATAGAAGCTGGTCTGTCATCTCCATACTTAGAAAATGGTGATTCCCATTCTCCTCTCTATTTTCAAGTTCTTCATTTCTGGGGGCAGTTTCACCTCCATGACAAAATTCGATGAGCATAAGCTTCCCCCTTGGTTTAAGCCAGCGCTGGAAAGCAGGATATAAAAAGCGCTTAGTTTTAAACAGGTTACGGCATTAGTGTCTTTTTTTAAAGCGTTTCTTTGCCTTACAAAAAACTTCGCGAAGATGATTTCCTTGTTTTCCACAAAGAATAGAGTTTCACGGCAGAAAATAGAGTCAAATGACAGTGGTAAAAATTCCTTGAGCGTGATATCAGCTAACTGGAACTTAACCTAAAAATATAAACAAGGCATGAAAATCAAAATGAATTCACTAGGCGTAGGCCCAAACCATTGTCCAAGAGGCACGTGTAAATAAAAACTCTAGATGTGAGAACCAAGGCAATTCTAAAATTGGCTGACATGGTATGTTATTTTTGTTTTGGAAAAGAAAAGGAGAAAAGTTAAAAAAAAAGTTAAATTTTTAAAACTGAGAGTACATGCAAAAAAAAAACAATATGGGGAACTGTGAGAATCATAATTTCTGGATGACTCCCTTTTGGAAAGATGTTGAAACAGCTGTGGCCCAAACTGACCTTTGAGTTGGTTTCCTTATCTTCATGTTCCAAATACACCTTTGCTCGTGAAATCATGCGAGTAGAGAGGTCAACTCCAAGGACATTGGCCTTGAATTCCTTCCCCATGAGCATGGCAGGTCCCCCCAGTCCGCACCCTACGTCCAAAACGTAGTCACCCTCCTGGAGATGCAGCTCATTAAGAAATTCATGACTAGATTTTCTGCCACCCACGCAAACAAAGGATTTTTCAGCACTAAGCTCAAAAATATCGAGTTTCTCGTCCGTGTATTCAAAGTTATCCAAGTGGGACTAGAGAAATCAATAGAAAAAATTCTACTGGTTTAAAATTGAGTTAGAAAAGGATAAATAAATATTTGGCTTATACCTGAGATTTCAAATCCAGAAGAGCCATGGTAAATCTGGCATGAGCGTCGTCTGGGAACTAAAGTGTACAAATTAAAGTTCTGAGATGGAGAAATCACATCTTTATTTCTGCTCCAACCTTATCAAAATCATCCAGTTGTCTTCCACTCATCGTCGAGTTTTTCTGGTGGAAAGTCAGCAAAAAACGGACGGAATAATTTAAGCTATAGCTAGAATGATTTTTACGGTGCTCCCAATCATTAGGAGTTGGGGAAGTGCAAAATAAAGAACTAGGCATGTTGGGTCACTACGAGGTCGGTCACTGCCCTCTGAAAAGTTGAGTTTCTCATGCTTTCATGGGTTTTTCTAAGGGTAGATGATGGTAACAATTGTCATCAAGCTTAGCAATTCGATATATTTCTGGAAAAATTTTTTGGTAGTATATTAATTATTTCGGAGTTTGACTCTCGAAAGTTCACTGCTTTTGATAGTTGTCAACAACTTCCGCCTTTCGAAAAGGACGGCGACACAATAACATTACGAAATGGGCCCAATACAAACTTTACATGAAAAATGACGTACTTAACTCAGTTCTTTGAGTGAAATTTATTGTGGAAAACCGTTTTCCCGAATTCCTATTGGTTTGACCTCAGGAGGTCACCAAAGGTCGGTCAGCTGACCTCACTGATTGGACCAACCAATACGTCAATCGAAAGAACTCACTTCCCTGATTCTAAAAATATAGCATACTTGGCATTTTCAATGTACAACATGGCCTCCAGAGGTTGCCAAACCTTACGCCCAACATTAAATGACTTCTGGTAGCCATACTGTACATTGAAAATGGCATGTCTGCTATATTTTTAGAATCTGTTAAGTAAGTTCTTTCGATTGACGTATTGGTTCGTCCTATCGGTGAGGTCAGCTGACTGACCTTTGGTGACCTTCTGAGGTCAAATCAATTGGAGTTCGGGAAAACGGTTTTCACCAATCGATTCTACGCTAAAAACTGAGTAAAGTTCATAACTTTTCGAAATAACTGACACCCTCCCGGATGGTGTCAGTTATTTCGAAACCCCAAAAGGGTTTGCTTAATCCACGGAGGGTCCCTGCATGGATTAAGCAAACGGCAAAGCCTTTTGCTCATTTTTATTATACCCGCTAAGCAACAGGAGCTAGTTTTGGCCGGCAATCCGCTAAGTTCATTTAAGTGTGAGGGAAATGAGTGCCAACTTTCGATTTCAAAGTTTTATTTATTTCCTTAAAAAAAAACACTACACTACTAAAGCTGTATATCCGGAAAAAAGTAAGTTGAATTCAATTAAAAGATAGGGAAATTAGCATTAAACTGTGTACCACTGTTATTTTACTTGTTTCCAGGTAGAGAGCTGACACAGCCTTTCGCATCAAAAATGGAGCCAGTGGCTACCATGTCAATGTCAATACCTGACCCTCTCCCCCTCATGTCCACCTGCGCTAACTGTTCAATGAGGCTCTCTGCTGATTCCTTCGTATCTTCATACACCTTTCCATCTTGTAACATCAGTGTCTTCGAAGGTATTCAACAAATCTTCAATAACAATGAAGGCACTAGCAATATTGGGATGGAACACTTCGATTCCCCTCCTCTGGCTTACAGTGCAACTAGTTCTAGCAACCACAAACTCTGCTCCGACTGTGGTGGACTATTTAAGAAACTGCTGCAAATCTACATCAGATTCATACGAACTACTGTCACTGGATCCTACATTCACTCCCTTGTCAATGACCGATTCGCTCAAGTCGGTATGGACTCTGAGGAACAGAAGGAGGGACTAGTCAGCTGTGAACTCAAGATTGAAGAAGGTGAACCACTCCTCCTCTTTGATAGTGAGAATGAACTTAATAGTCAAGTAGTAACAAATGAAGACCCACTTCATAACTGGGAAGCTCCAACGGACACAAGAACAGCTGCTCGTCTCCTTCGACGTTCCAAACGTATGCAGACGAAGAAATCTGTTTTGAAACCCCGTCGAAAAGATACCAAGAAAACCGTTAGCCTGAATAAGGATGACATCGACCCTTTAAAACCAGGTGACTCAGATCGGAAAGACGGTGAGAGTGGGCAGAAGCGGAAAAGGACATGCAGAATCGGGGGCAGTGTCACTGCTACTCCGAAGAAGCGTTTTATTGCAGTAAATTACAACAACCATAATAAGCAGGTAAGCAATGGAAATTGTAAACCAACGATCTTGTTTCTAGTGATAGCAGTGATTTATGTTCTGTGCTTCTCTATCCAGGTCCCACTCAAGTATAAATGTGAGCACTGTGACACAGCTTTCACTTCAAAGATAATGCAAATCATGCATGAGAACGTCCACACTGGTGAGCGGCCGTTCAATTGTGATCTCTGTAACACTAACTACAGGAGGAAACGTGACCTTCAGCGACACGTTGAAAGGCGTCATGCTACTGTGAAGGTAAGAAATGACCTAGAATTGAGATTGGGGCGGGGGTATCTTTAAAAATGTGTAATTCATGCTTTTTCTATTTTGTTTTTAATTTCTCATTTTTTTTTCTCTATCGTTACAGAAAGAAGCCAAACCAAGAAAAACTATGTCCGAAGAAGATCGTAAACTCCTCATCACCACTATCTACAGATGTGATGAAGAGGATTGTAAAGAAGTCGCACTGCCGTCACTGAAGGAGTGGGTTCTTCACCAGCAGGATGTCCATGGTCAAGATATGGGCTATGGCAAGAAAATGGAAGCGGAGACAGTGGAAGCAGTAGACGGGTTATTCAGACCCTGTCCGTGGTGTGGGAAGAAATGCAAGGGGAATTTCCCAATGCTTTGGCATATTAATAACCGCCATTTGCATCTTCGTCAGTTTTCCTGTCCGCAGTGTGACAAAAAGTTCAACACTTCAATTTGTCTTCAAAGTCACATAGACTGCTTACATTCTGAGGCGGCCCGGGATAATCTCTGCTCTCTTTGTGGAGTTTCGTTTAAAAATCGAAGTAATTCATTACTTTTCTTTAGAATTTCTCAAAAAAATCAATGTTTTTCCTTTTCTCACAGAAAGTCTTGAAACCCATGAAATGACACACCTTGGAATCGTCAAAAATCTAAAGCACGAGTGTAATATTTGTCAGGCTAAATTTGGGAACAAGGCTCGCCTTGTCAATCACAAGAACACGGCTCACTCGGATGCACGGCCCTGTGTTTGTGACGTATGTGGAGCTACCTTCAAAATTCTCAGTCACCTCAAGTCCCATAAGAAGAAAGTCCACATCAAAAAATCGATTATTGATCAGTTCTGTGAAATATGTGGGAAGGGCTATGCGTTTAAAGAGCATCTCAAGCAGCATCTAATGTCAGTTCATAAAATGGCAAAGGAGGAGGCCAGGGCAGCTGCTAAAATGAAACCACCCACAATTTTCCGTGTTCTTCCCAATGGAGACAGAGTTTTTAAGGAAAAGCCCACAAAACCCAAAACTTGTTCTTATTGTGGGAGGACTTATGTGAGACGTGAGCAGCTCTTCACGCATTTAATGGCAGTCCATGGGAAGACACAGGAGGAAGCAAAGGAAATAACGGGTCTTGAGAGTAAACGGAATCTCGTTCCTGGTGCGTCCTCCAGTTCTGGGAGGGGTGCATCAAGGTCAAGAAAATTGACGTCTGCGAATGCCACCGATGATATGGATCCTGGAGGCCAGGATTTAGCAAGGGGATCAGTTAGGCTTGGGAGTGGAGCGAGTACTGCTGCCAGTAATTTTGATCATGGCATCATCAATTTTTTCTCCACGATAGCGTCAGACCTTAGGCATTAATTTGCTCCTTTTATTTTTTATAAGCTCGCAAGCTTTGCTACGTTGTTTTTTAAAGAAAAAATTGAAGTATAGTGGTAAATGAAATAAGAATTTTATTTCCTTTCTTTACTCAGTTTTTCCTATTGAGCAAACCAGGTTTAATGCTAAAAAATACCGGTGTGCCAAATGACGTGAATAGAGTTTTATTTTTTATCTTATCACTTCTTCATGGATCAGCGGTGGGATTAGATAATTGTATAGTAATGACGAAAATCCGTCATGTCTCTCCTTTATTTTCTGGATTTTCATTGTTCAGATGATTCAGGCTTGTAGAAATTTTCACCACGAAGAAAATGATTCAGTTAAAATTTTCAATCCTTTTGATTCTCGGGATTTTTTGCGGATTGGAGCTCACCGGTGAGAAATTAATGCCTTGCATTAATGCTATCGTAACTTAAAATTTTAACCAATTGGTTTTTGATATATTGACAGGTGGGCAGGACGGTGGTGAATGGACATCAACAGAATCTCCTCGATCATTGCAGAATGGAACTACTTTGGCTGCTTGTGAGAGGAGTGGTCAACGCTGTTGTCTCCAGTACACTTGGATAGGGAATAAACAACTGGACACACCCAATACTGCACCTCGTGCGTGCGAGGACGTGGAGGGTATCAAAGGCGTCCGTGGAAGCAAAGTAGCCTGCTTCAATCCAGTAGTTTACTCACACTCTTCAAAATCAAACAACACCCAAACCGCTGGAAGCCGACGTCCAGATCCTGAAAAAGTGAAGGAAGAATGTGGTAAGCAGGACAAACCTTGTTTCTGTACTGCTCCACAGCGCTCCTCTTGTATCAAACTCTCATTCATTGACGGAGGTAAGCAGAGAATAAAACTTTCTTTATAAATCGAATTTAGAAATATAAAAATTAATTTCGGGTTAATGTATATTTTTTCTAGGGGTATATAACGAGACGAGGTTTTGTGGTACCCTAACCGATGTCGTGTCTGAAGATTATAAACCGGAAGGATGCTACTTAGAGAAAATCGCCGGAACCTCATATAGCCGGGAAGTCTGTACGTGTGACCCGGAGGAAAGGTATTGCAATGGTGGAAGAATTTTATTTGGATCAATCCCCGTATTTATTTCTAGTCTATTTTTATTTTGGTACATTTATATCTGAAAGGCTTAGTATTATGAAAATTGCTCCTGGCAAAGAAATCTCCTTTCCACCTTTTATAGAAATCGGGTTTGAAAGAAAAGATGCTTTCAGGAATAACTAAATTCAAGTGTAACCTCCTGCAAGTTCAGCAGTTTTCATGTTGTACCATAGCAGAAAAAAGGCTTATAAGCAGGTATTTTAGATGGTAGAACTTCATAAAATTAGTTCTTTTTAAATAAAATGTATCACCTCCATTCCAAGAAAATTAGAAATCAGGTAAAATTTTTGTTTCCGTTTTGAAGGAGACTGAATACGTGGATAGAATTCATAATTTTTTCAGCAGCTGTACGTCGTCCTTCACCTTCCTGACCTCTTTATGGAAACCAGTCCAAAGTTTGGGGTTTTGTATTAGCTGACTCATCAGTAACTGCCAAAGCATCGAGTCCTTAATCACTACCCAAGCTGTTTCATCTATCAAAACGACGTCACCACTTCCCAATCTCAAAGAATGCAATGCCCTAGTTCTTGAAAATAGGCTAAAAAGTTGTCAGCGAAATTTTCATTTTATATGAAGACGAGTAAAATACGCCTTTTGGAAATAGCAACGCCATCAAGCCAGTTGCAAAAACCATTTGGGTAATAAGTTTGTAATTAAAATTAAAATTCGCTAAAAGCCATGCAGGTACCTGGTGAAGAGAAAAGTGAGGATCCTCTTTCTGGAAAATGGAAGGACTTTGAATTTAAATTGATTGATGATTCTGCCCAGTATCCAGCTGTACTTGAACACCTCCGCAAGCATTTGTTTTACAGTTCACCGCTCCATGCCCGGCTCGAACGCTCTCCAGACTATGAGCGTGAGTTGGGGAAAATATACTTGACAGTTCTACCGCAGAAAATGAGTTTCTGTGCAATTGAAGCTAAAACAGGCGAGGTGGAGTAACCACAAATTAAATTTGCAGGGGAAATTTTAGGAAATATAACTTTGTTAAAAAAAGAAACATTTTGAATTCCAATTTTATTTCTTATAGATTGCTGGGCTGAGAATAACTTTTGTACAAAGCAAGAATTTGGAAGCGGAATTTGAAAAACTAAGTTTCAAAACCCGTCAGATGGAAATTCTCCTTAAGGTATTGGGAGCCGTGAACAAAGAGTCCAGAATCTACGAGAGATACGGAATTGATTCTTACGTGAATTTCTTTACCACTTGTGTGGATCCCAAATATCAAGGTATATATTTTCGTTAAACTCAAAAAAAAAAAAAAAAAAAAATTAAGTAATTCTTGATTTGTTAAAAAACTTTTTTTCCGTTTTGAATTTTTATTAAAGGTCAAGGACTTGCTACAGAACTGTACAAACGTGCGTTGGCAGTGCTAAGAAGCGATCCGAAATATCTCTACGTCAAAAGCAATTTCGCTTCACCATACACAAGGAAGATTTGCCAGCGGCTTAATTTCACTGAATTGGCCCGTGCATACTATAATAGTTTCAAGGATGAAAACGGGGCTCCTTTACTCCCAGGATGCGACCACGACGAATTTGTGGCTTTTATGGCCTTAAAGTTGCATTAATAAGTTTAGACTATAGCAGCCAAGAATTTTATAGTACAGGCTTTAATAACTGACAAAAACAATTTTTCCATTTTTGGCTGCTAAATTTTTAAAAATAAGAATTCAAGTTCAAAGAAAAACGTTAAAAAACTTTCAAGGATTTTGGAATTAATTTTCCAAATCGACACGGAAATTTTAATATTTTAGGCTATTTAAATGCTAAATTATCTCAAAGGGTCAACGGTTTTGCTTCGCCTGAACTTTGTTGCTCGACTTCTGGAACCCACTTTATTATGAGAATCGCTCCAGGTGCCAGGTAAATAAAAATCTTCTTTGTAGAAATCGCATTTTAAAGAAAAGAAGCTCTCAGGAATAATTAAATGCTCCTATATGTTTAGCAGTTTTTTATGTCCGAACATAGTAGAGGACAATTTTCAACAGCTTTTTTAGATTGTAGATAAATTAATTCATATTAAATAAAATGCATCACCTCCGAATTTTGAAAAAAAAAAATCTGTAAATCCGTATATGAATTCCGCCTCTGCAAATTTTGTTTCCTTTGTCCAGTCGATTTCGAGAATGTGAAATTCTGATCGCGTAGTAACAGTTAGGAGCAGTAGCAAAGGCACATGTAATTATATCCATCGACGATGTAGGCCGGTTTTCTACATTTTGCTGATTTTGGCCCATTTGCACATTTCTCCTTACAGGCTTCTAAAATTACGTCAGTTTGTCCTTCAGTTTTGGGACTGTAATGCGTATTGCACATTTCCGGTTTCCCGCTCTGTAAAATCGAGATTCTATTTTGTTTAACCATTTGTAGTAATTTAAAGTTTTTATTGGCTTACCCCCTTACATCTACACACTCCAGTCTCCACCTCACATTTCCCACTCCCCATAGCTGGTATACAGAATTGCTCACAGCAGTGCGGCGTGTATTTTAGAAAATCACAGTGTCTTAGCGTCCTCTCACGTCGAACTATGGGAGCCTACGGCAAGATTTCGGATTTTCAAAACTTTCCCAGGCGTTTGAAAGCAACTACGATTAGCTGAAAAATGTGAGGTTTGTTTACTTACCAGCAAATTGTGAAAAAATGTTATGGTTCTGCAGACAGATTTAATTTTTGTATTCCAATTTGTACAAAATGGTGGTGGGCCTGTTTGAGCTTCAGGGAAGTAGGAAACACCTAGTAAAAGCAGCAGTAAGAGAGGGAATT
>JABASM010001214.1:0-15731 GCA_019776545.1 Brachystomella parvula | reverse complement strand
AACATAATCATCTTCAGATTTTCATTCCCCCCCCCCCCTCAAGGAAAACTACACTGGCTTTCCTTGAAGCAACAAGAGACTCTCGAACCCCACCCTCATAATAACTTTCTTCCACTACATTTTTATGGCCATATTTTATCACCCAGAGCCCCATTCAATCTGTCTTAACCCGAATTTAAGGAGGTCCCGAGAAAATAGGAGCTTTTACACAGGAAATCCCGGGGTCCCAGATCGTACTCATTTTAACTCAATTTTCTCCACTATTAAAAAGACATAAAATTTAAAGCGCAAAATTTAGTTGCAGCTTTAATATCATAAAGCCAAATAATAAAAATAAGAAAAATCATGAGTTTGCCTATTTTTACAATTTGTGAAACGGAATTTCATGAAGTGAGCGAAAAATTTTAAAAGGCTCAATAATTTGGGGACAGGTGAAAATCCCCAAAACAAAAATCCGCTATCCGAAAATCCGCTGAAAATCCCCGAAACGAATATCCCCTATATGTGAAAATCCCCCATAGGAGAAAATCTCTTATCCGAAAATTTCCTATGTGATAATCCCCTAAACCTGAAAATCCCCAATAAGTAAAAATCCCTTATGTGAAAATGCGAAAGAAATCTTGAAAATTATTAATAAATTGTGGGAGTGATACTTGAAACAAAAGCTCAAAAAAATTATACCAAAATGAGTAAGACCACACAGGGGTCTGAGCGTTTACTTGCCTTTTTTTCCATTTTCAACTATTACTCATTTTTGCATAATTTTTTTGTTTCAAGTATCACTCCCACAATTTATTAATAATTTTCAAGATTTCTTTCGCATTTTCACATAGGGAATTTTACTTATTGGGGATTTTCAGGTATAGGGGATTATCACATAGGGAATTTTCGGATAAGGGATTTTCTCGTATGGAGGATTTTCACATATAGGGAATATTCGTTTCGGGGATTTTTACATAGAAGATTTTCGGGTAAGGGATTTTTGTTTCGGGGATTTTCACATTAACATTGAACCAATAATTCAACCTCAGTGATTCCCCAGGCGTCAGAATATTCAGAGAATTCATCAAAAAATCTTGAACAGATAAAGTTTCAATCAGGAAACAAAATGACATTGAGAAAAATCCTACAAAAAATGAATCTGACTATTACAGGAAATATTTTGGACTCGATGAAGGCAATTAAATTACTATTTTGTGACGTCGCTGTAATATTTTCCTGAAAATTTAAAAAATGTGAGCAAATATACTCAGGTTAAGATGTTTCTTCAAAAATTCTTATTTTGTAGAAACAAATCTCGAAAATTTCGAACTTGACGTGAAATTTTTTGAAACTGTAGAAAGTGATAGGCGAGTATGATTTTAAGCGGTAATAAAAAAAAATAATCTTAATTTTTGTCTTACGCTTACTTGTACCGAGATGAACTCTTTTCATCCATGGGTAGATGTGGGGCGGGGTGGTGGTGGAACCTTTGGTATTTCCTGATTGTTGAGACTGAGCCCCACTCCCTGAGTTTGGGCTCGTGGAATTAGTTGAGGAAGCATTTGACTGAGAATTTTGGCTCTGACTGACTGACCTCTGACCCTGATGGATCGGTGGACTCCTTGGAGTACTGCAGACTGAGCTTGCAGAGGAGGAACCATTGCTACCTGTTGTCAAGTCCTGGGGTGAGCCACAGGGTAAACTCGTCACAGCTCCAAGTGGGTCATACTTGCTCTCGTATTTACATGCTGGATTGTTGTTATTATTGTTGTTATTTGACCCGGGGGTGGTCATGGGATTCCCGAGGGCGAGGAGTGGTGGGGGCAGAGGGCCCACCATTCATCTGACGGTAGTCAGCCGCTGCTCCACCGTTCGACAGATTTGAAACGTGGTGCTGAGGGGAGGCTCCGTAGTAGTTGGCAGAGGTGGGACTCGGCCCGGTCCCACCCCCAATTTGAGGGGAGTAGCAATTAGGATAGTTGACTCCAACAGCACTCACTCCACTACCTCCAGGGGCACCTACCAAAGGATTTCCGCTATTGTAATAGTCTCCCCCACCTGTGTGTCCATGCTCCGAACTCCCACCACGTCCATTGTAACAAGCAGCCAATGAATTCACAAATTGATATGAACTCATTCTCAATTTTAAAATTTCACAGTTTGAATTTTAAAATTTACTTTAGAAAAATCCAAATTACCACCATATATCAACCTCAAAAACGTCCCGGCTCAGACTCAACCAAAATTTGCTGAACATTTCTATTTTCTTCTCCTCTCACTTCCTGAGAATGGGATTAACTTTCTCCAAACTTTCACCCTGGAGTGTTCGAAGGAAAATTATTGACTCTTGTTTTTTTTAAGGGGCTGAGTGAAAGCTTGTTGTGGTAAAGGTGTAATGATTAGAAGAGCTGAGAATGATTCGATCTTCTCAAGCCGCAGAGAAGAACTGGTCTGGTTTGACGTAATTTTCAATGAATTATAGACCCACCACCGCTCTCCTCTCTCCTGACGAACTGTTCCTCAGTCTCAGCCTTCAGCACACTTTTAATAGCAACACATTTTTTGGTAATAAGTTTTTTTTTTCGAAATGTTGGTCTCTGGTGAAGAGTGTGTAGAAAGTGGCTAAGACGAGCTTCGGCAGTAGTTTTTACGAAAAAGGGATGAGACGATTTGGACCATGTGATTTCCAACCCTCCAACCAGCCAAAGCCCCTTTGCGCAAAGGAGAAAGAGTACTGTAGAATACCCAGGGCAAGAAATTACATTGAAGCTCATAGCAAATGCACCACCACCACCAGATCCACCAGTACTTCAGCCTAAGTCAATCTCAAAGCCACCTAATCATTACAGAAGTCTGAATACGCCGTATCTACTCTGAAGTCCCAAAAACATCATCCACTCAGCTCTAAAAATTGAATTTGCCGAATTACTTTGCTTTACCAGTTCCAATGCAAATTTTAAATTGTAATTAATTTTTTTTAAATTTCCTTTCGTTCTGTTCAGAAAAAAAATCCTAAAAATTAATCTGGTATCCCTATTTGTTTAATTTTAGCTTCACGCCAGTTTATGAAATTGTAAAAACCAGTAAAAAGTACTGTAAATCTTACTGCAGGTAACCCGTACTGTCAAACTTAGAGTCTAATCTCAAGAAATTGGCGGAATAAAAGTTGGACTCATATTTAGAAGTATAAATTGACAATAATTTTGAAAGTAATTGGAAGAGAAGTCATAAATTTCCATTGGTTTCACCCTATGATCCCCTGTGATCCACGAGGGAACTACCCCCGTCTTCTCCACCGAAGGGGTTAGAATTTAGACACACGGTGGAAGGGGGTAGGTAGGATTCCGCTGCCGTTTGGATTCTGATACTCTCAGAAGATTAGTATGTACGGACGTATGCCTTCTCTTTGGCAGTTCATAAATTTCATTTCCTTCTTTTTAGAGAGACAAGATGAGGGGGATGAAAAAAGATCTTCAGCCAAGATCCATTGAATTTTAACTTTATCTAACTGGTTTTTTTAGAAAACAAATAAGTTGAGGGAATATAATAATTCACACGCAGAGGAGGATAAGGAGAGGATTTAACACGCCTGGTAGAGAAAAGTATTCGGAAATCGTGTGATAGGATTGCAAATAAAAAATACAAAGAAATTGATAATCACGGTTGCAGTTTTAGGTTTCATCCATGCAAAACCGGAATAATGCTAAAGAGGGAACGGTGCAGGGTCATGAGCAATTATTCGAGTTTATGGTTGTTCAACTCTTCACAGCCACCGAAGCAACATTATTACTATGTTTCTTAATGCAATGGTGCCAGGGGTGGAAGCGCTTAGATGGGGCACAGGTATTTGGTACATGGAAGTGAGATGTGGATAAAGAGAGAAAAGAATCGTCTATTTTTTTAATGCATTTGAGTAATAGAATAATTATCATCGTTCACTGAGAAAAAAAAAAGATGCTTCTTTTCTCTATTATCCAGATCTCGATTTTCATGCACCATACGTACCAAGTCGCTGCTCTACCTAAAGTGTCCCAATACTGGCGTCATTGGATTTCCAAAAAATTATGTGTTCGTGCGTAGGTTGTGCTGAGTTGAGCAACCCTAAACTCGACTGAAATTTTCCTCATAGCTTCGTATCGTTTCCTCTTTAGCATTTTTCAGCTTTTGCATGGATTATTTATTTTGTCTGTATCTTTTATTTGCAATTCTATCACACGATCTCCGAATACTTTCCTATGCAGGCACGTTAAACCCATGGCTCTTGACCGGTGTCCACCGATTATCTCCAAACCCAAAATCTCCAATTCAAAAAATCTGGTTTTTAGGAATTACGGTGCTAGGTTTTAGATCCAAGATCAATCAATATTTTTAATTTTTTGAATTCGAATTTTGAATTAAAAATTTTGAAGCAATGCAGATTTCTGATTTGAAGGTTTTGGGTTTGGAGATTTTATGGGGGAACTCTCTTGACCGTTCCCTCTTAGCGCGCTGTTTTCTGCAGAGCATGAAACCTGTCATACACCTCATTGGAAGAAATGCTCTTAATACGAAATTTTTTAAAATTTCCGGATAGGTCCGTACAACTCTTTCAGGAAGGAAAGGAAGGGTTCGGAAAGTCTGAACCGATTAGAATCAAATCAGAAAGCCACGGCGTCTTCCACTGATCCAAAGCAGAAAAATAATTTTCTTTTAATAATTGTAATGGCCCTGTATCTCCCCTTCTAAGCAAAAGATTCACTCTTCCCTTGATTCAACTTGACAAGGTCTCAGACAATCAGTGGAAAACATTTCAAGATGGAAAGATGAGAAAAGGAGCAGTAAGAAACCCCTTGACTCTCAACTTTCTAATCCTAATCTCTACACGAAGTTAATCCTGTCTTTTCGCCTCCTTACTTTCTCCACAGTGTTTCATAAGTTGAAGAATTTAAAGAGGAAAAGAATGTTAAAGTAATTCGAATCCGAATTCATCCTTCCATTAGTCATTCATTCTTGAGTTTCTTTTCTCCGCCTCTTGGTGAATCTGTCAGAAATTCCTTTTTACTTTTCTTCTTCCCTACCTCCTCCTCCTCGGTCTTTTCACTCAACTCTTCTTCCACTTTTACTTTCTCCTTTCCCAGTATCAATTCAGTTTCTCTCTCTCTCTCTCTACGAGATTCATAATACGCTTTAATGGATTTCCATTCACTTTTCTCAGCCCTCAGCTCAGCCTAATCTTTGTTTCGCCTCTCCCGGAAATCTCCATTGAGTAGAAATTCCTCTCATCCCAAGCGGAAGGGAGAAAACTGGGGAAAGTAGAAAGTCCATTGTTGACGAAATGTCGAGGAAGAGGAGATAGGTAATTAATGGATTCCAGCTGTCTGTCAACCCACTCTCAAAAAGTGATTGATGAGCAGGGAAGAGATTCAAACAGAAAATACTTTCACCATCCTCAATCAAATACAAAAAATCACTAGACGCAAATTGATTCAATGAAGTCAAGAGTTAAAATTCTTAGAAAATTCCCTATCCTTCCTAGACATTCTTCAAGGGAGAATCTTAGCACTATGAAGTTCTGAGTTAAAAACTTACCTCCAGAAAATCCAGGACTCCGAACTGAGCGGCCATTTTAACACTCTCAGGGCTTGAAAATGGAAAATTTAATTTCCTGCAATTCTTGGAGAATATTACGAGCACGCAAAAATAAAATTGCACAAGAGTTCTTTGGTAATAGAAGTGGACAAAACGAATACTAAAAGGATAAGGATCCTCTGGACTCACTTTCTAAACTGAAGTCGACTGAATTTTAGAAATCCGGTTTGAAACGAGGAGTGCTCTTCAATTTGTTTTGATACTTTTGGTTTTTATTGCGTTATTTGTGTACTAAAGGGTGGGTCCGGATTGCTTTAAAATGTTTATGATGGGCAACAGAAGACTTAAAAGGGGTGCAATAAAATCTTAGATCTTTACTTTCCCACTTCCCAACGGAGGAAAGAAAGAAAAGAACTCCTAGTCCCGTTGCTCCCATCAATTTGTCATTGAGCTGATTTGCAAATAAGACGCCGTGCCTATTATTTTTCTCTTTTTTACATAATTTTTTTTTAAACTGGAGAAATTTTATTTACTACCGTTCCTTTAGTTTATGATTTTCAATTTTTTTTTGTTTACTTAATTTTACTATAAACTGGCTGAAACTTTTCATTTAATTTTATTTTAGTGAAATGCAGAGATGCATAGGTCGATAGCTCGGAAACAATCATAGGATCGAAAATTGAGAGTGGTGACGAAAATAATTTTAAATTAATTTTAGTCCTATGTTTTTTAAATGTCAGCTTTCAGCGAGCTCAAGCTGTCTTCCTCATCAAATATTTTTTAATCCGCTTTCCCCTACGTTCAAAATTCCGAAGCTTGATTTCGAATACTGTTTTTATTTCCATTGCTCGTTTGATATTTACAAAATGAGAAATAGAAATTTTCGGAGGCACAAAAATTGAGTTTACTCTTCAAGGTAACATTTCCATTGTTATTTCATTTTGTAGTTGAGGAAGGAAAAATAGGCTAATAAATTATATGACTCGTCCTTTTGTGTCATACCTGGACATCGTTAACCCTTTTTTCTCACTGAATAAAGGGTAATAAAATAAGGCTATCCTCTATCCTTATTTTGAATACCGCGTGTACTGGGGGATGGAAGCTAGGTCGGGACTTTAGACTAGGATTTGATCGGATTCTGATTTCCATTTTTTGAAACTGGGAAAATTTTTACCATGGACTATTAGTATTACCATCTCGAAAATCTTGAATGGAATTTTCAGGAGATTCGTGAGACTGGTGATGGTAGAGAGATGAGAAGAGGAAGGTATTCGTAGGTGTACGTTCCGGATTTGAAGGTGGATTATCTAGGAGACTAGGGTGGGAATGTGGGTGGAATGATTGGCTGCTATGAGTTGACAATTCCTTGATACTAATATTGCAATTCGTTGATGAAACCAGTGGGGAATCTTTTTTTGCCTTCATACGACGATTCTAGAAATTAATTTAAGAATAATTAACTCCCTACATTCTGCTGCATAGATCTTATTTTCCAATTACAAGAATTTTTGGCATAGAAAATTTAAATACGACTTTTTTTTTACCTGAAACCAAATTTTAATTTGTCGCTCAGTGAGGCAAAGGGAGGTCGCAATTTCAATTCTTCGTCTCCGCGTGAGGTAGCGATTAAAATGGAATTCCTTCTCCAGCTCCAGCGTCTGATAGCGAGAGTAAGTCTGCCGTGTTCGCTTCGAATTATTGTGGCTACCGCCATCTGAACCTAAAATTTTTTAAATTAAAAAAGTCGATTATGTAGACGTAGTTCGAATTCATAGTCTACTGCCTTCGAGAATTGTTTCAAAATAAAATCAAGAGAGAGATTGGGGAGAGATATGCAGGAGTGTGAGTTTTTTGTAATGATTTAATGGAATGTTTTTTGCTTTTGATTATGTCATGTCAATGTCACCCCCTCTGACCCTAGATATTCTAATTGAGGAAGGGTAATTTGTCAGCCATTTTCTCAAGAACTCGGAATCGTCTTGATGAGATTTAATCGAGATTCCTTGGGTGTAGGTAAACAGGCTTTTTTTCCATGGTTTGTTTGCTTAAATCTAACCCACCCTGACTTTTGGAATTTAATCCCCGTGTCTGTGCACAGGTATGGGGTCCTCAAAAGTGGAAACTACAAGGTATAAAATGCCAAGGGTGACGGACGTATGCCTAGAAAAAACCGTCTCTGTTTTCATAAGTCAAAAAGTAGAAAAAATCTTGTGAGCTTCAGATTATTATCATTCACAAAAGCAGGCTGAATTTTTGAAAAAGAGAAAATTTTTAGTCAAAAATTCTCTAAAAATTTTTACGCTAACTGTAACTGTTAATATAAAATCAGCTCTGTCAAAAATAAAATTAAATGTACATTGCTGCATGCTGGGCACTGTTTCCAGTTTTGAATTCGATAGCAATTTCGAATTCGAGAGCTTTTTTGACGAATCGTATTTCGAATCATTCCAATTTATTAATTTTGCAACGAATCGTATCGTATTTCGAATCATTCGAAACGAATGCGCGTTCGAATAATACGACCATGAACTCTACCGTTGGGAGTAAGCTTGAACTTCAGATGCTATTCACTTTTTTTATAGAAACACAGAAAATTTTTAAATGGCGTTATAAAGCGCTGCTTATTTTCTAACTTAGTTTGACGCAGGTGCCTTTGAGCATGAATCGGCCATGTTGTCAAAAATAAAATTAAATGTACATTGCTGCATGCTGGGCACTGTTTCCAGTTTTGAATTCGATAGCAATTTCGAATTCGAGAGCTTTTTTGACGAATCGTATTTCGAATCATTCGAATTTATTAATTTTGCAACGAATCGTATCGTATTTCGAATCATTCGAAACGAATGCGCGTTCGAATACTAATACGATCATGAACTCTACCGTTGGGAGTAAGCTTGAACTTCAGATGCTATTCACTCTTTTTATAGAAACACAGAAAATTTTTAAATGGCGTTATAAAGCGCTGCTTATTTTCTAACTTAGTTTGACGCAGGTGCCTTTGAGCATGAATCGGCCATGAGCTCGCACTTACCAGAAAGTCGCATCCATGGGTACTTGACTGGTGGGGGTGGGGTGACGCTTAAAGTTGACAGTGACTCCTCCCCCTTCTTACAAAATCCATAGACCTGCTCATCGTCGTTGACTAGCGATTCCACTGGTGACGCTCCTGACCCGCTCAATTCAATTTCCGTTGAGGGTGGACTCGGACTCCAAGTTTTTATTTTAATGGCTCCCGTTGGGCTTCTGTCAATTCCATCCTCACCTAATTTCAGGACTTTCCCTTCAACTACTTTCAGAGGCTTTGGCCCTCTAGCTTGGTGCTGGAGGTGCAATGGGGAATAGTACTCTGAAAATAGAAAAGAAAAACTAGAGGTAAATACAGGTAGAGTAATAAGAAAATGAAAGTTAATTGCGGGTAATAAACGAACCACGAAATTACATCTAATCACCTTAGAAATTTATTGACAGTGGACCGTTAGGAGTGTAAATAAACTCACCGTTTGTAATTGGAGTGGGCGGGTCAGGTGAGGGGTGACTCCGTCGTGTCATCTGCTCTCCTTGACTTGGACATGAGTCATAGGGAATCTGCTGGGTCAAGGGTGGCGTCCAGTAATTTCCATTGTAGTTTCCATGGAGATCAAATCCAGAAGACCACTGCTGCTGGGGATACTGGTGATGGTGGTAATAGGCTGCACACATAGTTCACTGACTCTAAAATGGAGGGTGAGAGACTTGAGAACGGAAGTGTCCTACTCCATCCAGTTCAAATCGGTCAATGGACTGATTCCGTGCGGATTTTTGAGGAGTCATTGGGTCGTCCTCCTAGGTTTTGTGGAGAAATTATATAAATTCAAGGGACCCTGGTAGGGAAAAGCGGGGTTTAGCATAGGATTAAGTCCCGGACTCATCATCCCTCTTGGTTTTGCTCATATTGGACGGATGGTTGATCCCATTGTGTCTCCTCCGTCGTCAGTCAATAGAAATCGGACCCTGGGTTCCTCTCCTCCAACTCTCTTCCTGTTTTTTTTTTTCACCATGGGTCCTAGAGAGAGAAAGAAGAGAACAACTGCCACATTTTTGTCACCAATCTCAATACTCCGACTTGGAAAAGTGATAGGAGCTACATTGGGATTCCTATTCAAAAAGTTCATCTGAAACGAGGAGTAGTCCTCCATCTGCGATGAAGCTGCGGGGGTTCCTCGGAGCGAGTCCTCATCTCACTCTCCAGTCAATTTTGTTTACTTTAACCACTGCTCAGGATTTTGATTTTAATGCTTCATATTTTATTTGACGCATCATTCCAGATTTGGCTTTCTTCGTCATAACAAATTTCTTACGTTGCCAACGATGTGCATTCACAAGGGGGTTTTACGCCTAAAAGTCGGGATTTTTCGACGTTCGAAGGTTTTTGCAAAGTTTTTTCTTTTTGTTGCAAGATTCATGAAAATCCGCTTTCTTTTGTCGCTGCAAGGAGGTGCGTCTGGGAAGCTGCGATTTAGCGCGACGTCGAGAATTAGATCAGAAACCTGAAGGGAATCATTTTCAGTTATCTGAAATCTGGAAGCACAGACCATATGCATAATTTTAACGAGAAAAAAATCACGCGCTAATAAAATTCATTTTTTTTTGGCTTTCCATGAAAATCTGCGTCTGCTTTATCAAGTTTCAGGCGTCTCCGGCAGACGCAGATTCCGGACGCACGTCTTCGAAGCCGCGAATTTCGCGTCATGAAAACTTGCCCAAAACAATGAATTTGAATCAGATTTCCGATCCCACGTCTGCGATTGTAAATTTTGCTGAAAAGATAAATTTTTTTTTGAAGTGGGGTACCTACCTCCCCACATTTTTTGGAGTTGAGCTCTTATTTTTTATTTGTCCACGATATTTCATCGCTGAAGCGCATCTTTTTAAAAGAAAAAAATTTTAATGAGATGCGTCACATAATTTCAGATCCTATCACTTTTCCATAGAGAGTACCATTTGAAATTTGATCTGAGAGGAGGATATGAAACCAGGATGGAGGATGGGGGAAAGCAAAAAGCATGGGGGACGCTCGAGGCTTCACTTTCCACTGCATTTATGAAGAATTAAGACAAAGTAACAAAAATTCTATTTTTTCCAGAGCTTTTACCCCAAAAAAATTAATCCAATTGATCCCTTCCTAAAAATAATTGAAAATCCTCTCTAGAAAAAAAAGGACAAAACCGAAAAAAAAAATTGAATAAATGATTTATTCCTATGTGTGAATCATTTATTTGTCATTGACACTCAGAGTCACACCCTCTCCAGCCTCAGTCAAATTATTTCTTCCTTTTCTCTATTATTTCTATTATATAATTCTGCCCTGCTTGGGTAAGGGAAAATCCCTGATATCATTATTACGCAATGTAGGAAGAAAAAAATGATTTAATTTTTTCTATTATATTAATAACAACAATATTATCCCAGTTCAACCGCCTGCGGTCCAGCTGATAAAATTTCCAACCTTTTTTTTCGCCCATCAGCACAATGGCTGCCAATATTTAATCAATTTTTTTTATTGGATCACATATCAGGCCGGAGCCAAAAAAAATGTTATTACATTTTTTAAAAAAAATTGAGAAAAATCAAAAATCGGAAAAAGTTAGAAACAAATTGGAAGATAAATGAAAACAAGCTGAAAAAATTAAGGTGAATGAATCTGGTAGAGTAGAAAGAAAAAAAACGAGTTTCGTGATCTTTTACGAGGCGAGAGAAGCATCGTGTACGAAGCCTCCTCCCGGTATCCCAAGGAAAATATATGAGGCAATTGAAGTTGACGTAATGGTCCCATAACCATCCAAAAAGTAAACTATGAACTCCCATGAAGGGATAAAGAGAATGAACGCTCCTCAAGTGTCCCAGATTAGAGTCTCCTACCCACGGCGGAAGGAAAAGGGTGAAAGAGGAGCCGTTTATCCAATTGGATTTATTAGGTGGTCCTTCCTAATTGCCCATTCAATCTCTCTTTCCTACTCACAACACCCACTTACTCATTCTTACACCTCACCTTGCCCTTTCTTTACTTTCACTCTACTCTCTGAGGAACATGAAGTGGATCAAGCCAAGCACTTGATCCAGTTCATATCAAGGTCCCCTCAGAAATCTCCCATTTTGGAAATCCATGAGAGGAAAAAAAGTAATCAATCAAAATTGACGGGCCCGGTCCTTTTACTATACATTTTTACTCTGATTGTCCTGAAGGCTCCTGCTTGGATCTCCTCTTGTTGTGCAAAGGGTGATGTGATGGTAGGGTAGATTCGGGGAGATTTTTCGGTGAAAGTAAAGAGGGACGGGAGGATACGCTGGATTTAATGATGGCGAGAGGAGAGGGGGGCCAGGAGCCATTCATGATTTGGATGATTAAGCCAGAGATCAATTCAAATCTCCTTCCTCTGACAGCTTTTAATGATGTTTCGGTACACCACAATATAAGAAAAAACTCTGAGGCTCTGTTCAATCCGAAAAAATATCATTGTTCAAAATTATTCTTTTTTCTTCTTTTTTTTTGAATAAAGAATAAATTCTCGGAATTTTTTCTCCGAATTTAGAACGGTCAAGTAGGGAGATGAAATTAATATTTATTCTACTGTAGGTGACGTCTAACCCTCTGCTTGAGTGATCCCAGTGGGAAAGATCTCTAAAATTCATTCTCAACTTTTTTTTTCCATCGTTCCGTGCATCCTTCGTGATGGAGATTCAATTGTAGAAGGTTTTTGTGATTAATGGATTTCGGTGGAGTAGCCTGGTTCTGGAGTTGTTCTTCCTTGTTTCGACCACTGCTGCTTCGCTACTGCGGTACTGGTGACAGGCCACAGAATTTGAATGTGAATCAAATGATGAGGAGACTGAGGATGAGTGACAGATTCAACTAGACTTGTTTTTTAAATCAATGAAAACTGTGGTAGGGTGGATTTCCTCCTCTTTACTAATGACTCGAGCAATGAAGGGTCCGGCGTTGCAGCAATCTTTAAAAGATCACTGCTAAAACCTTTGGGTTTTGATTTGAATTTACTACTGTAGAAAGACCCTTCGCCTCTAATGACTTAAGCGGGCAAGGTAAAATACAAGGTGTTTTGGTAACTAACTACCACTTGGCTTGAGGTGATGGACTTAAGAGGGAACGGTATGGAGTCTTGAGCGATTTTTTAATCGAATTTAGGCTCATTCAGCTCAGCACAGCCCCCGGAAGAACATATAATTTTTCCAGAGTCGCTAGTGTTGAAAGCGCTTAGGTGGGACAATGGGCGCTGCACGCATGGAAGTTGAGATGTGGATAAGAGAGGAAAGAGTCTATTTTTTTGCATTTACGTCGTTAAAGATTTACGTCACTCCATCTTCCATCATCCACTGAGAGTAAAATTGATGCTTCTTTATCCAGATCATCCAGATCTCGACTTCCATGCACCGTGCCCCCAAGTCGCTGCCCTACCAAAGCGCCCCCAATACAGGCGCGATTGAATTCTAGAAAAAATATGTTTTCGTCCGTAGTGATGTGCTGAGTTGAGCAACCCTAAACTCGATTGAAAAAAAGATCATGACCCTATACCGTTCCCTCTTTAGTTTCTTTCCGAACGCCGTGTATTTTACCCTTACCTTTCCCGTTGCCTAAACAGCTTTGAATCCGGCTTTAATTTATGGATCCTACACCTGATGGCCTTGTTTGTAATGGACAGTGATTTTACCCCCTCCATTGCATAAAGCGATAAAATAAGTTCCTCTTCTGCGTTTGACCCTTTCCTTTTAGTAGTACATCCCATCTGAGAAAGTGAGAGTTATTGCCCCATTTCAGATTTGCCTCCTTAAGTTGTAAGGAGGATTATAAAAATGGGTTGAGGGTCATTTAGCTTCCTCATTTGTAAGAACAGGAGACAGGAATGCAGGCCACCGCCTCGTCTTCAAATACCAACTCACACCGCTCATCTTCTCTACTACAGGAAGTCAGATTGCACCGAAGTGAGCTAACAAAGTAGTGACAGAGAATTTAAGAAAAGTATTGGGTAATCGCCAAACTTTTAAATTCAACCAAACTAATTTTATTACATTTTCTTTACCCTGCCACATTCTAAAGGAGTAACATATACAAGTACTGCTTCTTACAAGCCTTCTTCCAGTCCTCCGTATTTATTTATTTTTTTGAGGTTGATAATTCTGAAAAGATGTCGAAAATCACGTCGCTCCTATTCTTTCTACACGTTTCCCAAAGAAAAGAACAAGAAAACAAATTTTCGATTAAATAAAGCTCCTCATAGGAAATTCCTGGATTACTAAAGCTTCACAATTAATTGGAAGGATCAAGGCTTTTTGTCGAGCATAGAAATAGAAGAATAAATTGAATCACTCGAAAGCAAAATGCTGATATAGCTCACATATGAATTCGTCTTTTTAAGGGCAAATATTAATCACTATTAACCGAGCCTCGCAAACCTTTGAAAAACGATTTATATTGCCTTAGGCTGAAACTGCCTTATCAGTTTCTTCAAATAGCCTTGAGACAACCGAAATCACCTTGTAAAATCTAACCTTGTAAAATCAACTTCTAAATTTCTAAGGCAGTAAGTTGAACTATGGCAGAGGAGCAAGAATTTTTAATTAGTATAAAAATTATAATTATTAATTTTTTAGCAGCTTTTGTTCTCAAATTCTTAATAGAGACCATTGCTAACCACTTTTACTTTTACTTTGAGGAGAAGAATCTCGCGAACGGCGAGAAAAGTTTTCCCCAAGCTTCACTTTGACGCAAGAGTTTTAGGAAAATACTCGGTTTCAACTAAAAGTAGAAAATGAACTTTTAACATCCGGTTTTTCGATCCCAATAGGTCTAAACCTATTAGAGGCTTCAAGTTTTATGGCTAAAAGCGGAGCGCTCGCATCCGTGACCCACAAGGGTCATTAAAGGTCAATCAGCTGACTTCATGGAACCGGACAAACGATACGCCAATCGAAAGAGCTCGGTCCTCTAATTGCAAAAATATACCGAATTTGACCTTTCGATTTACCCCATGACCTGCAGAAGTCATCAAATACCAATCAGCTGACCACATGGTACTGGACAAAAGACAAGCCAACCATAAGATAAGAACTTGGCTTCATCATTCTAAAAATGACCTTGCTCTAATAAAAACCTCTGCTGGTCCGAGTGCGCCGGTTCCGTCAGCTGATTGACCTTTAGTTACCGCAGTGGGTCAGAGACGCGAGTGCCCCACTTTTGACCACAAGATTTGAAGCAACCGGTCAGTGCTACCTGGCTAACCAAGTTACAGACAAATCCAACGGGCTGACTCGGTCCGCTTTGTGACTTTAATTTAATTGTGAATTCAGTTCTGAAAAATAACTGCGTCCCTATTTATAATTCTAACACTATATAGCGTTTAACGTGATTTACCGAGAGTTATTTTTTTGAAAAAATACGAATTCGAAGCACACAGATTTCCAATCTTCAAAGTAGTAAAACTAAAAGTGGTTAGTAATGGCTTGTTTTGACTTTTAGTTTTACTCGAGATTTTCCCTCCTACAACTAAAACTAAAAGTGGTTAGCAATGGTCTCTAATATCTGACATTATTATTTATTTAATAAGTAAAGTTTTTGAAGCTTCTCCGTCCGACTCCTGCGTTCAATGGGTTGTGTGTAAGATTTTGATGGATTTGGTGGGGGTGGGGGCTTTTTGAATTTTAGCGGAAGAAGCTTGGGAATGCGTAGAATCCAGCGAAAGCGACCATTAGGATGAAGCAACCGTTTACTTGAACTGGAGAAGGCTTGAACCAGCGCACTTATCACCAGGATACGAGGCAACCCGCTCTGAGCAGTCAGCGGCTTCATCAAAATACTTGTAAGTATACATTTTTCTTGCAATGTTTTGCAATCTCCTCCGCAACACTGCTTCATAACTTTTAAATAAAAGTCTTTCCTCTGTGATTCCAGTCTAGGGATAAGTGAGTCCAGGTATTTGTAAAGCTTTCTGCATTTTGACCCTCGACGCAGTACTTTTCAATTTCCTTCCTCAGTTTCTCTCCGCGTTCATCTACGGATTGAACTGAATTCAGGTGTCCAGCCAAAAAGATCCCGATGACAAAAAGGAATTCATTAAAACCAAGGACCTTCATTTTTTCTTTGGCAGCGGAAAATGAAAGACTGGAATTTAAATTTAAAAATCAATATCCCG